>VZTO01020454.1:283656-379667 GCA_013400615.1 Syrrhaptes paradoxus
TTTTTTTTTTCTTCTGAAAGCTACAAGATAAAGGCCAAAAGGCCAGCATGTGAGCCAGCCCCTGCCCTCACTGTTCTCCCTATGGAGGAACAGCTTTTCCAAGCTGGCTTGTGGACCAGGCTATACTCTCTTCCAGTCCAAGGGAGAGAATCAGCACCTTGCCTCTGTTTTGTGTTTGGCAGAAGGAGTGTTGGCAGCCTGGTGATGCCCATCACTGCACCTGAGCAGGTCTGAGGGGTTGCTGATCTAATGTGAGGGCAGGAGATCCAGAGCAGAGGTTCGGGGTTGGCTGCAGGCAGGGTGGGTGGCTAATTGTTGGCACAGGGCTCTTTTCTCCAGCTCGGCTTGGGTTTGGGGCCTGAAGGTGCACAGCCCATGGTATCATCTGAAGGATGAGTGCAAAAGCTTTGAAAAAAGCAAAGGAAGTCAGGCAGGGAGCCTCCATAAATCTATCAGAAAGTTAAATACTGTAAAATTCCCATTTTGTTTACCAGCTGTGCCTACAATGAAGGCAGAAATAATCCTGGTAAAACATGACCTTTGATCAGTAAGGTGGAGAAATTAGGTCAAGCAGGTTTTTGCCTGGCTGAAGCCATAAGCTGGGGATGGACAGAAATAAATTATCTTCCAAAAAATATATTAGTCTGCGGACTCCACAGAAAGCTGCTGTTCAGCAGCCTGCAACCAGCTTGCTGCACTTGCAAACCTTCCTTGCATTGAAAGCCGAATGCATAGGGCAGGGGAGAAAGCACCTGCACAGAATAGGAGCAGTTGCCTGCTCCATGAGCTGCATTTTGATGCTTAAATTATATTACAAGGCATGGTCTGGCAGGGCTTTCCTGTATGACCTTGGGGAAGCCCTTCTATCTGTTTAGAGCCAGTTGTCTCCAGCTGCAGAGCAGGGCACAGTCGCTCCCATGCTATGGGTGTGATGAGAGGCGTGCCCTGTTCACATTTTGCAGATGGGAGGGTTTCTCAGGATGTCACTGCTGGCACCTGCAGTTACACACCCAGATCAGTGTTCATGTGTCATCTCTGCCTTTGCACAGGGGGTCATTGCAGTGGGACTCCTGAGCGTCGTCTGTGCACCCCAATGGTGCCTGGGCAAAGCACAGAGCCAGGGCTTGCTGCGTAGGCAGTGGACATGGAAGAGAGGTTAGCTCTATGAAAACAGACCCTGGCCCTTTTTATTTACAAGCAGCAGCGTCATCCTTCTGAGACTGGCACCAGCCCACGTGTCCCATGGTGTCCCGTCAGGATCCGGTGCTCAGCCTGAGGGTACACCGCTGGGTCTTGGTTCCCTCGAAACCCCATCTTAGCACTGCCGAGGCTCGGGCTAGCCTGAGGGGGAACCAAGGCTAAGAAATCTCATCCATAACTAATGGGTAAAAGGATCTTCAGAAAAACTTGCAATAAGGAAAAAAATGCTACCACAGAAAATATTCTCAAATAGCTAGTCAGAAGTTTTGGATGGGACAGGCAGTCCCTGCCTTCACCTGTTTGCCTGAACCCATGTGTAGGGGCCACTGACCCGACCTAAGGCATCCCAGTCAGAAATAGGTGAAGAAGAGATCACACTCTCTCTGGATATTATTTCATGTTTAAAAACAAAATATCCCAGACACCAGGCTTTCCTGCAAGCAGCAGTTTAGTAGGGTCTGGAGATGGGTGAGCACTCAGATGGTTAAATCAGCAAATGGGTGACATGATTTTACACCTGTGGGTGGTTTGTTCCAAAGATCAGCGGCTCACAAAGCAAAACTAAACTCACAGTGTTTATTATGAGTCACTTAAGCAAGCAAATTACTAATAGAATCTGATCTGTGGTTATGCAAGTTGGGACCTGAGGTGAAGGTTAATTATTTTTTTCCTCTTAAAAAAAACAAAAAACCAAAAACCTGATTGCCAACATCTGAGGTGCTTTAGCAACTGCCATAGGACCTATCAATGATCCACTCAGCCTGGGCATTCCTGCGTGCTCCTGGAGCTGACGGTGCTGCTGAGTTACAGAGGACACGGAGAAGCTTTTGCACACTAAGGACTCATCCAGAGCCTGCTAACATCCTGGAGAGTCCTTTCATTAACCTCAAGGGGCCCTGAGTCCGACTCTGTGTGAATGGCCGGAGGTCTGCAGCAGGCAGCAGTGGTCTGTGCACAATGCCTGCCCTCCCGCTGCCCTCCCGCTGCCCCTGACCTCCTGCCACAGCTCAGTCACCACCGCCACAGTGCTTTCAGAGTCCCCTCTGCCCGGCAGGGTGGTTAGCCTGTAATTGCTGTGAGTTTTTTCTCTGGGCAGCACCTTGTATGTAACCGGTGCTGGGGTGTTGGAGTCTGCTGTGGGACCAAGAGCACAAAAGCAGATCAGGAGCTTGGAGGGGACGGCTGGGCATTTCCTTCCCTCCCTGCCACAGTGAGCATAGTGAATCCAGTGAGAGGGTCCTCTCCATTGAAAGGAAAGAAATAACCCCCTGAAAACCAAGCCTGTTCCCACCTGGTGCCTGTTGAGGTTGGGGCTGTGGGAGCAGGGCACACTGGGCTCCCTCCTGCCATGAAGCCTTCCCTGCCTCCAGCCCTGAGCCAGAGGCTCTTGTGAGGTGAAGGTGGCACTGAGGGCAACCTCAGGGCTGCTCCAAGGGGGGCTCTCAGCGGGCAGAGAAGGTCTGTGGGGTCTGGACACTCCTCCAAGGACACTGCTCTCCTAGCTCAATGGAGAGGCAGAGACGCTGCAGGGTTGGGATGATTTATGGTACCACAAAAGAGGGAAGAAGAAAGAGGCCACATCAGCACATCCCATGCAGAAGATGTGAAGTTTGATGGACTGCGTGAGTTCACCCAGCATAGTGCTTACCCTCCGTGCTCAATAAATAAACAACAATAAAACAATGTAAATATTTTCTGCATAAGGTAATAGAGTATAGGTCTCTTGAGTCAAATCTGGAGGCAGTTTAACAAGGCTCCTTGGAGCAGTGGCTCTGTGTTGCTCTCTGTTTGTAGAGCACCAGGGTGCTATTCACATGATATTTAATGCAATAAAATTACACAATAATGCAATACAATAATAATAAATTAGAACAGAGATGGTTCTCAGCCATACCAAATGAGGAAAGGCAAGGTTTCACTCTTGCAATCCGAACTCATTCCATAACCCTAGGCAAACTGGTAGAATTTTAAAAGCAGCTTTTTTTTTTTTTTTTTCTTTTAGTGTGCCTTTTTAAGGCACTCCGGAATCACATCACTGTTTGGGGAAACAGCATCATAGCATCCCTGTGCTTTGATTCCCTCACTAGTGAAGGCTGCAGAGAGAATAGTAACTCCACCAATGCAGGTGGGAGAATCAGACGTTATGATTATAAGTGTGCTGCTAAACTGAGGCTTTGCAATTCATTCTTCCAAAGTCCAGCAGGGACCACTCAGCAGGAAATAGGTGCCAGCTCTGCCTTGAGAGACAAGGTAAGAAATGTGAGTTTCCTGGGAGCACAAAGCTGGTGAGGAGTGAGCTAAACGTGTTTGCAGCCCAGCTACGGAGCAGCATGCAGCCCTTTGAGCAGCTTTCTTCTCAGCGTCCCAGGGAGTTACAGCTCTTTACTTTTCCTGCTCGCTTTCTGCCAGAAGTGTAAATTCCTCGCTGCCATTGCCGGAGCAGTGGGGAACCTGTCAGCTCTGGCCCGGGTACCATGGCCTTCACATTCAGAGAGATGCTCCCCCGCCCCCTTTCCTCTCCCGCTCCCTGAAATGTCTCTATCTGAAGGAAAAGCAGTTCAGCACATCGGCAGTCATGTTCAAATTCCAAGGCTAAGCACGCAGCCTGGGAGCGAGAGAAAGGGGGGAGCAAAAAACAAAAATCAGGTGCTTCTCAAAAACAATCAACCTGATTCACATGCAGCTCAGCAGCTTTTTTGATGGCTCAATTCCAGATTTCACAGCTATTCAATAGTTCTCTTGTGTAGCTGATCCTTGTCTTAGAATTCAGCACAACTCAATCCATTTTCCCTTTTCTTTCTATAAACACCCCCCCTCCTCCTCTTCCCCTCCCTTCATTTTCTTGATTTACATCTCTAGGGAGATGGGAATGTGAGGGAGAAGCTTGTAGCCTTCCTTCCTGGGGGGCCTTGAACTGGTGTCCCCTGTCTCAGGTTCCCATTATCCTGGCTGCGCAAGCCACAGCCCCTCTGCACTCCAGCCCTACTCAATTGGAATTTAAATGCTTCATGATTGTTGTCTCACAGAATAGGAAAGTGCTGCATTAAAGAGTAAATTACAGCAGACAAGTAACTGCCTTGGGAAGGGGTGTGAAAGGAGAGATGAGCCCAGCACAATGCCGGTTTGCAAAAGAGGGTTTTTTCCAAAGATGAAACAGTCTTCCTGGGACAGTCTCATAAGGATAAATTTGATGTGGACAGCCTGGATATGGGGCTTTGTCTCAGAAAAGTGCAGTGTGCTCAGCCCAGAGCAGGCCCACAATACGCAGCTTGGACACAGATATGAATTTTGTCACGGAGCCTAAATCATGACTGGATCCGGGCTTGATGCTCGGTCTCTTACGTGAGCTGTATCTGGGCAGTTTTGCTTGGATCCAAACTACTGGCAACTTGTAAAGAAGTGCTCAGAAGAGGTTTCCGGATCTCCTTGCTTTTACTGCTTTCTAAGCAGAGGAATAGTTTAGAGTTCTCTCATGATAAGTCTCTCTAGCAACACTCATCCATGCTGAGACCACTCCAGAGACTATCATCTTGTCCTTATTCGCTCTGTGACAATGATCATTTGTTGTCTAAACACGCTGGTTGTGGCAGTTAAACCTTTTCCCCCTTCCCTGCACTAGGAACTGCAGGAAAAGAGAATGGAAAAGAAGTCCTCAAAATGTCTTAGTAGTTCTAGAGATGTTTTTATATGTTTTAAGACCAAACATGTTTTTCCATTCAAAAGGAACCCACTAAGGTCAGCCCCAAAGCCCAGCTGTTCTTGTGCCCTCTGAGAATGGGCATTGCTCCCCTTTCCTTGTGTTGTGTGGCACTGGATTTTTCTCATGTTGGGGCAAAGAGAAACAAGCCACCTTCTCCAATACCAGGGACAGATATCTGCACCAGTCCTACTTCTGCCTAATCCTGCCTCCATGTTAGCTGTCACTGGGCCAGCCACAGCAGATTCCGAGATAGTTTTTCAGGTAAGATCTCTGTGAGAACGAGATGCTGAGCTGACTCAACATGGAACCAGCTATACCCTTAGAAAAAGCTTATTTTCTTGCCTGAAGGGCAAAATGTGCTCTGCTGGTGATGGAAAGCATACTGTGACTTCTAATTAGTTATCAGGACTTTGTCAGCTACATAGCTCATCTGTGTAAATAGGGGCTTCTCCAGCAGGAGAGGCAAAGGAGAAAGACTTCGACATTTGAGGAAAACAGAAAAAACTGTTAAAATTATGGTTAACGTTCATCCAGGGCATCTGAGGGAGGAGCAAAAATTAATTAGTTTCAGTGGCTCAGCCACGGTGCCAAGATCTGGAACAGACACCAGCCACACAAAAAGAGAGCAAACTTCAAGTATTTACCCTTGTAAGATACTGATGACATCTGTCTCCTTGACATTTTGGTCACCTTTGCAGAGCCTGTCATATTAATAGAAGATTCATGAATTAAACTAGCCAGGTGGTATAAAGCATAGGTCACAGGAGCCCCAGAAAAAGCATCAAAAAATGTCATGTTCATTGAGATAAGAAAAAGAAAGACGAGGAGAGTTTCTTTCCCCTTTGCTCAACAGCATATGCCTTTCACACTGTTTGTAGAAGTAAGGTGCCATGGACACAGAGGAAAATAATACACAAATATGACTAAGAAAAATCAAAAAACAATGTGTACACACAAGCATTCATGCAGGCACACAGTCCTTCCCCCTCTGAGATAGCGGGCGTACACCTTCCCCTGAGCTGGCTCCAAGTGGCTCCTGTTTAATTACTTCTCTGGAACCCTTCTAGCAAAGGCTGTGCCAACTTTTTTTTTTTTTTTTTTCATTTGAAACTACGTGTGAGAAATGCCCCTTGGCTCAATGTTAACAATTAACGTCTCATGCTAAAATACATTTTTGTAAGGTTGCTGTATTTTTTTTCAGTGGCCACTCTGAAATGAGGTTTTTCAAACAGCCTTCACCAGGACTCTGCTACCTCACTGTGCCTTGCATGTTGTGAACCCCAGTATCCCAATAAAACTGGTTCAAGGACTGAATATAGCCTGTCGTTCCCAGTGCGAATATTTTGTGTTTCACTGGGAAGAGGTCTACTTTTGGAGTCCACAACCAGGTACCCTGCAAAGCACATCAGGATTTGTAAAATTCCCATGGAAGTGACAGCATTTTGTCCTTCTAAACGCAACTCTACACTTCACATAAGTCCCCAGACAGGGAAAAATGAAAAAAAAAAAAAGAAAGCCACAATCAGAGAAAAAAAAAAATAAAAAATAAAAAGCCTTGTGCTAATCAGGTGCTCTAGTTGCTTTGACTTGCCAGGCTCATCACTCTGTTGATTCAGGGCCTTGTGGCCCAAAACAAATGTCACTGAAAACAATAGGAAAACTGGGCTTTGGATCAACGCACGCACAGTGTGAAATACTTTGGTCTGAGGGCTTTTCAGGACACTCAGCGTGGTGCCATCAGAGTGTTGGTATCCTACGGGAGGCCCGGAGATGGCTTGGGGTGTGCCAGAGCCCCTCTGCAGCTGCCCCACGGACCCACTCCCTCATCCCACAGCACATGGAGCTCTGGTGTGAGGCCACAGCTCAGGAACATCCTCCAGGGCTTTGGTGAGCTGTGCCTCTGCTAAGGACACATGGATCAGGAGAGGAACCGATCAGGAGAGGCACCAGCCAGGAGAACATCTCGGGATGGGGACACGCTAGACAAGTCCTGCTCTCATTCTCTTCAGGCATTTTCTCCTGACCTCTGGCAAAGACAAGAAACAAGCCCTTGGGCTCACCTCGAGTGTCCAGTCGTGTTTTTTCAGCAGAGTTGTGGCCGTATCCTTTGAGTAGGTGAGACCTGGCTGTGAGTCGGGATGGGACAGCTGATGGTGCACAGAGATGGGACAGAGAGGAAACACCAGCAGGATTATGAGCATCAAAATCCTCTTCCCCACATAATACAGGGGCCAAACTCTGCTGCCAACACAGCCTCCAGCCTTCATGGACCCCTTCTCCTTGGTCACTGCATGCATGTGGTCCTTAAATTTCCCTCACTGCTATACAAAAATGCCACCTCCTCTCAGGTGTGTCCTACCTCACCCAGTTGCTCCAGTCTTACAGGACTCCTGTGTGCTAAAGGCAAGCAATTATCACAGGTGTCAATTAAAACCACTTCTGCCTCCAGATCCCCACTAGTACCGGGAGGATTGGCAAAGAGCGGCCGCATCTTCAGTTGTGTCTGCCTCTCCCTTGCAGGCAAATGCAAACACCAGGCTCCCAAGCACCAGCCCTCACTTTGAATTTCTCTGCTTTGGCTGCTTGTCTTCCAGCTCTTTAGCATGTCTTGAATGTGGCTTATTGTCTGCTAATAAAGAAAAGAGCATTGCTCTCCAGCAATGGCAAGATCCCAGCTTTCGTGCCCTGCTGCAGAGCCAATTCCCGTCAGGGAAAGCAGCTATCACTGGAGGTTTTAAATAAACCAGTGCTCCCCTCTAAACCCCTCCTGTTATATAATGCTCTCCTTCCCCTCCTTTTAATGAAAACAACCAAGTAACTGTCTATTTTTAATGTGGTAGGGACAGATCCAGCAGCCTTAACTTGTGCATGCCCGTCTGGAAACCAGTGGGAGATCTGCCTGCATGGGAAAGTGCTGCAGGACCATGAGCAGGAGTTGCTAACACGGTATAGTGCTCCCCGCTTCGGTCTGAGAGAGGCCAGGAAAACACAGGCCACGATGCAGTATGCATTTCGCAAATGACATTTGGTGTTAGCCAAAATATACATCAATATGACGGAGGTATATAGTAAAAGGCACATTCCTTTACCACACTATTACTGTAATATCCCAGTGCCTCCACATTAATTTGTTCCCAGGAAATTCCATCATCACTATTTCAAGCCTGTGGCTGTTCAAGACACTTAGGATGATGGGAAATTACCCTACTCAGGAAAATAGAATAATAAAAACTGTGATTAAATTTGTCTTCATCTTTAGTCTGCACACCATTATCGATCTCTGGCAAAACATTTTTCAGTATAGAAGAATTCCAATTATGTTCTTAACAAAATATGAAAAATCAGCTGAAACGGAGGGTTTGGGTTTTTTACAAAGTCCAAAATAAGAGTAAAGCTGCCCCCAAAGAAATTCCCACAATAAAATATTTAGAAAAACATTTATTAGAAGGGATACCCTGCTCCAGGAAACCTGACCGTATGCAGTGGAAACTGCCAGACTGAATCAGACAGTTGGGAATGTCCCCATGGGCTGAGCAGCTTTGAGTGACTTGCTACTAATTTTAGGATTCACCTTAGATTAGTCTGAGCCACCTCTGGAAGTGCCTTTTTTCACCACCTGCCAAGAGAAGAAGCCCCAACAACTACTGTAGATTAAGGGTGAATTTGTAGGTGGATATGTTTCTTGGGAGGTAGGTCTCATGAATGACATTCAGCCCTGTGATAGCACCTTGTACCAGCACGAGCCTCAGAGCATCCTCCCATCTCACCTATGTCTCACCCACCTCCTGGGAAGATGTGTTACGGAGATAACTGAAGAGCCTGTTCTCACATTCCCTGTGTCACCACGCTTATCTTTTGTTTTTTAAAAGGATGGCTATTTTCACACGCAAAAGTAGAGCGAAAAACCCATTCTGCTTTTTCCAGCTGACAAGTGATTCTGACCTTTCATGGGCAGTATTACAGGTACATTTGCCAGGGTCCTGCCTTCACATGGAGCGTCACGAACCCAGGAGAAGCTCTGAATGAAGATACCCGATGTGCTCATCAGTACTGCTGATTTCTGTGCACAGAAAACTTTGCACACAGACTAGGAGACTGAGGATGAGTATAGGAAAATAAGGTTTGCAGTCAATTGCATCTTCTTTCCTTCTAGGGTTTGTGTGTGTATCAGCATGTTAATACAAACCCTGAAAGAAGCAGTTGATGGCTGGGAAATGAAAGGCTGTACTTAGATATTAAGAGGTTTTAAATAAGAATGTGTATATACATCTCCACAGTCAGTGTTTCTTTGGGTTTTTCTTTGTGCCTGGAGTGGTTTGTTTATCTCCAAAACTCCTTCTGTCCTCTTTACTACTGTGCTGCTCCTGTATTCCACTATAAGGGCATTTGGAAACAGCACAGGAGCAGGAGAAATGAATTTATGAAGGGAATGTTAAATAAATCTGAAATAAACAGCACTTGCTTCATACTGTACTGCCAGTCCACATGGCCCAAGAAATTATCTGCACATTATTGACGCTGAGATGGACTATGGTTACCTCTATAATTGATTGTCTGAATAGCTGCTTTTCTAGTGTGACCACAGAACTAAAAACTTAGAATATAAAATGTAAGTTGGTGTTTTCCTGTCCTGAAACAGAACTGGCTTTGTTTTTTTCAGATTGAAACACTGGAAAAAATATTTTTGGATTAAATTCACTCAAAGCAGAGCCAAACTGATTCAAAATCCAATCCCAAACTAAATGTTCATTTCCTGATATTATATTTAACCTTTAAAATAAAGGAAAAACAGGTATTAATCTAAGTGACATTTCTCAAGTGAGACATTTTATTTTAGATACAACTGAACAATTATTTTTTAAATCCCTTTTTTCCAGCTGAGATATTCGTTGACTCTTAACACAGGTTAAGTGTTAGTTGCAAATTTGGCCACCTAAGACAGCCAGCAACACTTTTCTGCCCTCCTAACAAATTCCTTTGTTTAGTGATGTACAACCTTCCCTCTCTCATCCAGCAGTGTATGAGGGATGGACACCATTCCTGCCCAGAGAATGCTGTAAGTAGAGAAGTAAACATGACATTTTTATTAATTAATCCAAATGCTGATGAATATAGTGGGAGTCTTTCCACTGATTTTGGTGCAGTCCTCATCAGGCCATTATTTCAGAGGCTGCACCTTTGCTTTGCCTGTAGACATGATGGTAACAGGGTGCATCTCTGCAGCTCCTGCCAACACACCTCCATGCAAACACTGCTCTCTAGCACAGGGGTTCAGATCTTCGATTTATTTATTTTTTTTACATGGCTCCTCTCTACCTGCCTTTTACCCTTCTTAGCAATCACCGCTTGAACAGGGGCTGTATGACCCATCGGCAGCAGATCCAGCCTCCCAAGTGGTGGGCTCCCATCTTGCCCAGCCATGGAGGTGGCTGCAGCCCTCCTCCCAGGCTCAGGCAAGTCCCACCAGCATTACAGGTGCCATGTTTCTCCCTGGTAAATCCTTCCTGGGCTCAGACCATACTTTTGCCATGTCTCATATTTCACTTCGGTGCAGCAGTGTCTGGATTAAAACTCAGTTATTGCCACAGGTGCACAGCACAAGAGGAAACTGAGGTGCAGAGGTTACACGACTTGTCCAGGCAGATGAAGGAAGTTGCAATCAGAGACATGGATGACTGAGGTCAGCTCTCATATCAGCGTATCACATATGCAGTTTTTTTATCATGAGACCTGAACACAGTTAGTCAGTCAGCCATAAGCTGGGACTGAGTTATTGCCACTGTTAGAAGCACATTTGCTTGTGAGTTACTGCAACATTTTGAATGCAAAAATCAACACCTGAAGAAAAAAAAAAACAAAGAAACCCCCGCATAGTGGGTTTAGATGCATGTTCTTACTTAAAATGTCTTTCCACCAAACTGTCACCAAGTCCTCTCTGCTCAGCACCATCAATTGGTTATTTCAAGTCCTATATTGCCTTTCTTTTTTCATTTTTTTAATACTTATTCCTGTCTTCTGATTTATTGTCTTTAACCTTCACAGACCTTTTCTGCCTAACCTAGAATATTGTATGCCCTAAATCTAAAGACTATAAAATGCTTGGAAATGATTTAAGAATCTGACTTATTGCTCATTTTGTGGGGTAAAAAATTGGGTCTTTTCTCTTTCCACATCAGAGGACATGCTGCTGAAGACAGACACTGAGCAGTGAGAGGAGATCCATGTTTTAGCAAGGCCAGAGTCTCTGCTCGGCAGAGTATATGCATTAATAACCACAAAAGCAACCCTGCACTACATAATGAACACGTGGAAGCAGTTTTACTACTTAGATAGGATCTCTGAGCCAAAGAAGAAGTTGTCTGATTTGTCAGCATCTGGGAAGCAGCTCCATTGAGACATGACTGTATTAGCCCTAGCTATGTATTCAACCTTATTAAAGATTTATGCTTTAAGTCTCCCTCTAAATACAAACCTCTTTTGGTAGGAATTGGTCTTTCTTACCCTACATGAGTCACCTGTTTTTAATAGAAGGTCAGTAGCATTTGCTACAGAACCAATAAAACAC
The DNA here is from genome assembly GCA_013400615.1 of Syrrhaptes paradoxus. NCBI lineage: Eukaryota > Metazoa > Chordata > Aves > Pterocliformes > Pteroclidae > Syrrhaptes > Syrrhaptes paradoxus. Next base: position 295,122 of record VZTO01020454.1, read on the forward strand.
TTCAAGTTCTTAACCCACCTGCTTATTTTTCAACAGTGCGCATGAGCTTAGGTGAATTTTCTAAAAACCAAGCAGCTGTGGTCTCTGTTGGGGACACCAAATGTGAGTCACTGACAAACCATAGTGTGACCGCAGTACAGAGGCAGAGACAAGAGACCAGTGGTCCTCTCTGAAGTGGGCCAGATGATGACAGCTCTTCTGAGGGGAAGAAACCTGGAAGTTAGCTGGTATCCAGGACCCAGTGGGTTTTATTAATTAGGTGCTTTGGGTATCTAGCTATCAGGTGGGTGCCTGCCTTCCCCAGCAGCATTTGAAACCCATAGGCTGTAGCCAGATGCAGCAGCACTAGGCAATGGTGAGTGAAGCCATCTCTGGTATCCTGGCTAGCTTTCCAGCTGGTGTGTAAAACCCCTTATTTAGGTGGAGTTGCACTGATTTATATTTACTGGAAATCCAGTTTGAGGCTAGCCAGTGGAAGCCAGCTCTGATACGTGTTGGTTTTGCTGAGAGCTATTATTCCTCTAACACGGCTTGCTGCCTGGATTTAGTTCCTCATGTGTTCTTGGTTCATGTTTCATGGCCAAACTGGCCTCAATCACTCAAGGCCAAAAACAAGATTAGAAAGATTGACGTCTGCTAATGGCTGCTCGGTGGTTTTTCTGGGGTACTTTATCAACCCTGTCACAAGAAAAAATAGGAAGGAGAAGAATTCTAAAGGTCTTGGAGATCCTGTGAACCTAATTCCTCTCTGCTGTTGGCTGCAGCCATTTCCCCATGCCTTAATCACATCTGCTGTGCCAAGGGCTGGCCCCTGAGTCCACTTTCCCCTCCTCACTCTTGAGTAGCTCCCACCAAGATGCTGGAACTCCAGTTCAGAGGCTGATGATTAATGTCAATCTCTCCGCCAAGAAGTGCACACCATTCACATTCAAATATTGCATCTCTCCTCAGCAGACAAGAGACGCAGGCTGAGGGAAACCTTGAGGACCCTTGTGGCAGTGTCTGTCGGAGCCCTGTTTGTGTAAAGTTTGCCAACAACAGCCCTCACAAGGACTCCAGAGCATTCTCTTTGCTTTGAGAATTAATTAGGAGATTCAGCTGGGAAAACCAACCTCTCTTCCCTCCCCCTGTGTGATGCCCCTTGAGCCTCTGAGACTTCTGGGCATTTGGCACATTGTAAAGAGATATTCTCTTCCAATATGCTGGATTTGTTGAAATGTGTCTGGCAGGAGAGCAGAGCTAGTTTTCTTTGCTTAGAGAAGGATGCTCTGCACGACAGAAGCTCAGTCAAAGTGGATGGACTGATATTGCACACCCCTGCCAAGGCATGAGCCTGGAAGAAGAGATTTGTCTGCTAAGATGACTCTGCTTTCTCTCAGCCTGCTCTGCCCAGTCAGGGGTTCAGGTTTGGAGAAGGTGTGTCTTGCCCTCTGAGGACCATTGTGGCTCTCCAAATTACAGAAGTTTAAGGTTTAGTTCAAGGCTAAGTGCAAACTCTGCCATGGAGGTAGATATCTGCTGGATGTTTTGGTGGCCTGGGGCTCTCCCAGGGTGCGTCACCAGAGGGAGGCCCTGGAGTAGTCACAGGACACATGATCTAAGACCTTGGCCCTTGGATAAAAGGACCAGGCACCCAAAGGGACCTATCTGCTGGGGAGAAGAGACAGGGAGACCTTACAACAAAGGACCAGAAAAAAGAAGCTGGTCTGGGGGTATATTGGTCTCCTAGGGTGGTGGTGTGGGGCAGGGACCTCCATCCTGATGTCACCACCCTGCTTTGGTGTCAGGAAGGCATACAGTTGCTCCCTGCAGCTGACCTGTGTGATGTGCTGAACAAAGGCTGCTCTCTTCCCAAGCCCTTCTGTTTGTGACACTTAAATCAGAGATGCAAAAAATGAGCCTCTACCTTTTAAGATAAAAGGGATATCAGCTTTCATGGGTTTTTTCTCTTACTGTCAGCAATCAGGTCAAGGGGCTGGGTTAAACAATTATTGTCCAGCCCTTCCTCCAAGGTAAGTGCAACTTAACTCTCCCGCTTTGCACTACACTGCCTCTTCACAGGTTAATTTTCATGATGGGGAGGACAGAGAAGCTGCTTGGCCATACTAGAGGACAGTTTAAGCCTGAGTTGGCATCCTCTCTCTGAGGTTTCACACCTCAGGTTAACACTGGGAGAAAATAACATCCAGATTTTTACAGTATGTAAATGACTTCTAATTTACGGGGGAGTTTCCATCTTTATGCTGACCACTCTGACAGTTATTACTTTGGAGTGGTATATCCAACTGTGAGGCTTGGAGGAGCAAGGACAAGTGAAGACTGGCTCAAAAGACAAATTTTCCATTTAGCGTCACCATATCCCCAGAATCTTGTAACCTGGATGAGATCAAATCTATATCTGAGACAGCCCCTTTGGCTTCTGCAGAAGCAACAGAGGAAAGGAAAGACAGTCAGCCCCATATCTGTAGGCTTGAGCCAATCACTCAAACATTTTTTGTTCAGAGAGAGGAAACCCGAGTCAAATAATTCCCATATTTTTAATTTGCAAAAAGATAAGATTATCTGGGAATGACGTTCAGAAATGCAAGCCTTCCCTCTGCAAGTCTTTATCACTCAGAGCTCCAAAATTGTTAGTAGCAAGGTCTCTTGTCCAGCCACCAGTTTGGTCCCCTGACAAGATTACTGCCCATGGCAGTCATGGGGAGGACAAGCCCTGGACAGCTTTCTCATCCCCATTGCCCTGGCAAGATCTGCACTTGATTGAAGCATCCAAAGTGTTTGGAGCTGGGGCATAAGTGCTGGGCTCCATCAGTGCTTCTGTGAGAGGTATTAAACAGTACCAAGAGCCTGCAGGAAGCCACCCGTAAAGTGCAGGCAGTGAAACTCAGATCGGATCCGTACCTGTCTATCTGGTGGGACTGAAGCTCATTCCAGCTCAGGGGATTATCCTGTCCCTGCTCCAGTGGTTTTCAGTGTTGTTTTGAACTCAGATTTGAGTGGAAGAAAATTAAGAAGCAGAGAAGGGGAGGTGCTGCTGGAGGAAGAAATGAAATGTCATTCTTCCCACCCCGATGCCGAGCTTGTCCTGGATAAACAAAGCCCAAGATGTACATATTGAGATTGCATTTGTCTTATCTGTGATCAGGCATTGCTGGAAGCAGAACTTGTGAAAAAACAGTGCGAGAATAACAATTTTCAGTGGTAGGGAACAAGCTGTTCTTGGAGTGTACAGGGGATTTTGACAGTCTCATCAACAGAAAGAGCCTGTTGTAAATGCTGCCCGATTCCTACTGCATAGAGCTCAGACCCTCTGCAGGACCTGGCTCAAGGGCAGTGGGAAAGAAGAGCCTCAACATTCTTCACAATTCCACCAGATGCCTATCTGCACCTTCAGGCACCTGAACATCATTAGCAATCTGGCTATGCCTCCCTCCATGCCTCATTTTCAAGTGTGATATATAGAGCATCCTTTCCCAATGGAGCATCCTATCCCAATAGACCATTCTATCCCAGCGCTGCTGGAGGAAAAATGTGCTGAAGGCCAGAAGGTGCTCAGGTGCTTTGGTGACAGAGACAGCACCAAGTGCCTTGGGTGCTGAGGAAGTCATCAAGGAGGGCTGGGTTTCTGCACAGATCTTCTGGGAGATGGGACAGACCCATGGTCTGTGCCCCATGGCAGGGGCCCGAGGTGTGCAGGCTGCATGCAGGGCTCAAAACAGTGAGCCCAAGGAGACAATAGCAGCACCAGAACCTTTCCCAAAATCCAGTGCTGGTCTCTGTGCCCTCCAAATCCCTGCCATCTCACATATAGAGGGGAGAAACCCAAGGGGGTTGAGGAAGCATGGCAGTGGGTACCACGTTGGAAGCTCACCTGGAGATGCAGCAGGATGAGCTCTGCGGTCTCTCTTCCCACCACTTCTGCCTTGCAGTGGGGAGCATAAGCCATGTTTTCCCCCACCAGGATGAAGACAGAGCGCTAGATGTGCACAGAGTGCCCACTGTATCACTCAGCTCTCTGTTAACTTTATCTCATTTGCTACTATACTGGGACCATTGCCTGGCTTGGTTTGAACCACACTGCTGTTTTCCTAGATCACATTAGTAGCAGCGTTAGCAGAGCACTGTGTTACAAGAACCCAAGCTGTCAGATGTGCCTGGTTAGTGTTCAGCACAACTCTGGATGGGCACAAGGCTACACACAAGCAGATCCTATTGCAAGATTAGGGTCTTGGAGCGTGCAAGTGTGTGTGTGCATCAGGGTTCATGTATTTAGAGAAATAATGTTTCCCCTCCATCCAACGCCAACAGACTGAAATCCAAGCAAGCCTAAACTTCTTTACCATTGACGCCATAACAACATTTGAGGTTTAGAAAAGGAGTGGAAAAAATGTGTTGCTGTAGTAAGGGAATTGTAATAAGATCTTAGCCTTGGACTAACACACTCTTTAGTGCAGCAGCAAGCTCTGCATCGCTTCCGCCTCCTTCAGATTTGTAAGGAGAGATGTGCCCCAAAGAATGTTAGTTATCCTGAATGGGGAGAAAATGTGGCTGAGGGTGAACAGAAAGATATCCAGGAAAAACAGAGAAGCACTGCTGTTCTGTTCTCCTCCCAGCTTCCACCTCCTTCCCTCAGCTTGAGCAGAAGTGTAACGCAGCAGCCTGGCAGGGTTCGTAGAACTGCTTCATAGAAGCACTCCAAAAGAGTGAGACTGCAGCACAGAGAGGAAGAGAAGGTGAGTGATGGGTTATGTTGGACCTGGCTGCAGTAGAGAGGCACGAACCCCTACAGCAGGTAGTCCTTTCTGTGGCACTGCTCCTACAAAGTTGACATGTGAAGTGTTGCACCTTACACACAGAACTCTGCTCCTCTTTCCTTTGCAGCTGATGCATTTGTGCAGCCCATAGGCTTTGAGAGCTTCTGTCCCAGGCAGCTAATTGTCTTGACGTACACCTGCCTGTCTCTGCCTGGTAGAGACCAGAGTTGTGTGTGGATGAAGCCAGGACTGAGGTTGCCTCCCATGGCTCAGCAGCCACTGGATCCACTGCAAAGCAACTCCAAGTAGAAGTTGTGGAGCAAGAAGACAGAAGAGGAGACTCCAAATAACTTGTCAGTTCTGTGTCTGGCCAGGGGGATTATTTCTTCCAGAACAAGTTTCTTTTAATTGCACTTCAGAGCACAAAGGCTGTCCTTGGCACTCATGGAGAGCAATTAAAGGCAAGAAAGTGTCCTTCACAGATTTCCCATTCTTAAATAACCCTGTGTAGTCTGGGCTGTAATCCACAGGCTCAGCATCACATATTCAGTGATGTCAAAGCTGACTTACAACACAGCTGTGATATCTGGGGTTGCAGGAGCTAGCTCAATGAGAAACATCAGTTCAGTGCTTGATTATTATGGAAGGAATAGAGGACAGAGAAACAAACACTATTTTTCCATTCTCTATCTGTAGTGTGCCAGCACCTTTGCACAGTCTTGATTTCCCTGTCTCAGAAAAAAACATAGCAGAGCTGGAGAGAAGATACAGAAGGGGCAATAGTTGTTGTCAAAGGTCTGAGTTAGTGTCTATGAAAAGAATAGAGTAGGATTCTTCATCCAGGAAAAAAAAAAAAAAGAAAGAAAAAAGAGGTTATGAAGTCAAAAGTATGATGGAGAAGAGAAAAGGAAACAACTGTTTGTGATCGATCCACTACAAGGGAACCACATAAAACCAGCTGGGGCATGTTCAAAGAAGGTTGAGATGGAGGTCCTTCAGTGACTGAGTAGTTAAGTTCTGCAGTATCAGAGGACATTGGGTGCGGATGGTTTATGTAAGTTCAAGAGCACTGGTCCATATTTCACTAGACAGTGCCATGGAAGAGGAATTCATTGAGGACTATGAAATGTCAAATGACCTGTGCTGGGTTCAGGAACCACAAATCACTCATTGCTTGGAAAGTGTTTAGAGTAAAGTATCACTGTATTCTCGCCTGTTGTTTTGTTTATTCCCAGACATTTGTTATCCAGTCTAGGATACTCTGACAGATCAATCTTTGGTTTGACCCAGGAGCACAGTCCTTGCATCAGGTCATGGCTGTCTGCAGAACCGCTTGTGCAGAGTGTGGTCATACCTTGTTCCCCGTACAAGTGGACACCTCTGCCTAAATTTGACCTTGGCTTAAGCATAAAAAACCCCAAACTTTCTAGCCCTGACAAGTGTAGGGAAAAGTCCAGATATGAAGGACAGGAAAATGGATGCAATGTCAACTGCATCCAGTTTGGTGGAAGACTCTTCCTGAGATTACGTTACCTGCTTTAGGGATTTCAGGCCAGCTACTCACACAGAACAGAGAATTAAGAGCCAGAGCCTCCTCTGTTTTATCATCAGGACAAAGCCAATGCTCCAGACAGAACTCAACCAGAACCACTGTGTGGTTACTTGGAAATGGGCCAGGTTTGTGGCTGAGGCATTATCAAAATGCACTGTCTGTGAGCAAGATCAGCCTGAATCTTTGAAATTACAATGACAGCTGAATATCCAATGGAGGTTAGTCTGGATTTCATCACAAAAACGTACATTTCATTAGGGCTAATCAAGGAGACAGGCTGAGACCTCAGTACCTGGGAATCTTGATCGTGTGGGTAGCTACCATAGGGCAGATGTACAATATACATACAGCAAGATCTGTATCAGCATAGCTCATCCCAGCGTGCCTGGCCAAGTTATTGATGCAAATTGTACTGCTTGATGGTAGAGCTGTCTCTGAAGTGAAAAATCAAGGAAAGGCTCAAGATATTGAGCAGACACTGAGCAGAAGTTTACTCTTGCTGCATGTTAGCCACCTAAAACTTGGTCCTAGCTGCTCACCTAGGAGCTTTCTACAGGCAGAAACAAGCATTTCTGTGGAGTGACTATTTCACTTATTTTTGACAGTTGTTTTAAGATGGAATTGTTCATCCTCTGGACATTGAGGCATTCGAGACAGCAAGTTTAGACTAGACTCTCACTTTCAGATAATTAACATTAGATGGGATAAATTCATCAGGAGAGTTCTTGAATTTTAATTCTAGTTTCAAATCTATTGCTGACAGCTCAAATATTTCCCTGCAAACTTTCCTTTTTCTACAGTTTAAGAAAAAAAATGTCATGGTTCTAACTTAGAAGAGACTTGAGCAGGTAAGGATTTGTAGAGTTAATCCTTATTCAAGTTTCAATCAAATTTTAAGTAAAGTGGCTAAAACCAGACAGTGATAAAATTATGACAGACCATTCTTTTCACCAATGATGGAGCACTGCACGTAATAAGACTTAGTTTTCATAAATTCTTCCTAATTACAGTTATTGTATTACTAAGTCTCTGTTCTTTTGGGATACAAGTGATAAAATCTAACAGAAACTCTGTAGCAGTCACAGTTGCTAAATTTGAAAGAGAAGTCACTGTAACGGTGAGGGACGTGCTAACTGCTGGCCTGATCCTGCCACCCAGTGTGCATGATATTTGCTTGCTTGCATACTCCCATTAATCTCAGTGGAGCTATTTACATGTGGCAGCATTACAGGTTCACACCAGCCTTCAGAAACATGGCAGGCGTTCGATGCATTCAGCCACTAATTCTGCAAAGGGAGTTAGGACAGATCTTCTGATGGAGAATATGGATTTTTTTTCAGGAGTTTTTTAACAAGAGTGTTCTCACACATTCATCAGCTTTGAGACTTGATGTACATACGTACCAAGTGATAATTCTAATGGATAGAGTGACTTTTAATTAACATCTGGAAAGAATTTTGAACTATTCCTTGTGACAGATATACAATTTAGGGAAGAGGATGTCAGAGAAAAGATGAATTTTATTCCCTTTCTCTATGTTCAATGAGAAAATTTTGTTTCTGAAACAAGTGGATGAGAAAACGAATCCTCAAGCAGTAGATTTCCACTCACAGCCAGCAAAATATGGTAGATGTACAAAGTATCTATATTTTGTTTATTGGCCCCTTGCAGAAACTGGTCATGCATGTCTGGAGTAAATTGCTTATATTTTGAAACATAACAAACTAAAAAGGCAATGTGCAGGATTTTATAAAATCCACTGTGTTGTACATGTGTAAACTTATAAACTTTGCTGCGTTTGCAGGGGTGTAGCTGAGGACAGAAAGTTACCCTTTGAGTTTGGGTGGTTTTGTGAAATATATTTGAAAAACCCCACAAAATGCCTCCTAGAGCCATAAGTCAGTGGTTGGGTGACTGGTTTGAATTAGGACAACGAACAAAGACAAACGAAACATAATCCTGCACGTCTGTACATTCTGGAGGCTTTCCTCTTCATTTGGTGTCAGTACTGAACCAAAAGTATTTAGAGAGGCAATATTATTGAACACAACAAATAGGAAGCAAAGGATAATTTTTGTTAGGGGTAAGTCATCCCTTAGGCAGAAGCATTCCATCAGTCTTACTGCATTTCATTGCACTGAACTATGGATAATTTGTGGTTGGAAAAAATAGAGGCACTGTGGTTATTGAAAATAATATACTGTGTTTGCAGTTTAAAGGAAAACAAAAGGCATGTGCTGTAAATATAATCTTTTTCTTTTAATTTTAAAAATAAAAGTCCATTTGAATGCTCAGTTTGGGCTCTATTTGACATCTATAGTAACTCTGCTATTTCACTGCCCGTTTAGGAAAAATTTCTCCAGTGGGGAAAAAAAAAATCAGTACGGTTGAAGAATTGGCAGCTATAAGTTATCTGTGTTCTTGTGTCGAGTTCTTTACAGTGGTGACAATGTTTGCTCCCTGATGGTACAACTAGAAAAAGAACATTCTTGTTTTGAGCAATGACAACTATTAGCCGTTAGAAGAAAATGCCAAAACAAATGCTGGAATCTCCCATCATTTGGGATTTTTAACTCAGGACTGTAGCTTTTTCCAGAGGATATATGCCAAACATTACAGGCTTAGGGCAGGAATTGCTTGTAAAGTCTTGTTTCTTAGGAGGTCAGGCGAAATGATCAAAACACTGGTTTTGACCTTAAGATTTTTGGCTTAGGGATTGCCATTTGGGATGAGTTTTTTATGTAGTTGAGTCTTGATCATAGGAACTTCCTTAAGAGAGATATGTAATTTTGATGGTGTTCTGTGAGTATTTTGCTTTCAAAATATTGCATTTTTCTGCAAATTGCTAAGCGCTGAATATTGCCTACTGTTCATCCAAGGGAGAAAATCGGACAGGCAGAAATTGAAGATTCTCCCTTATTACTGATATTTCCAAAAGAGGAAAGCTGCACTTACCAAGGGGTTGAAATGACTGTTGCCATCTTGAGTAACACACTGCGGTCCTCCAAACTTAAAGGTCTGCATTTTTGGGGACTGAACCAAGAGGAAGTCCAGGTAGCCTGGTGGTGTAGAAAACACATCTCTCTGGACAAAGGTGGTATGATGGAAGTTTTTGTACTGCTGGAATAACTGGCTGCTGGACTGAGATGGATACTCTAATAAATGCAAAGCTGAATCTGCCCCTTCCTGCTGTCATGGGGTGGTCACAAATCTACACATCTAGTGGATTTTTTGGGTAAAATGTCTCTGTTTCCAAAAATTACCTTGAAGCAGAAATTTTGAACATGTCATGAGCCTTTTTCCTCACAAATGTTTTGCCCAATTTTATGCAGCTTCTAGTTCCCCAAGACTGAGATGAGAGTGTGTCACTTTGCCTTGGGGAATGTACTCATTATATTGATAGGTCTGCAGCTGGGCATTAACAACAACTATTTGTTCAGCCAGGGCTAGAAACAATGGAAAAAAAAAAATCTCATGATAAACTCTCAAAACTTGGCTGCAATTTTGCAAGCACAAGTAGTTTTGGAAACTTCAGATAAGCTTCCAAAGGTTTGGATCCAGGTCCAAACAAAACCCAAACTCTAAAATTATGAGGTTTGTGCATCACTAACATATACTCCTATATTTACTTCCATTTGGAAATATTAAACATTTTATGGATTTTTGCATGCCCCAGTTGGTTCTCTGTGCTGGCTGGGATTGTTATAGTCCCTCTGCCTTTGCAACTATATAGACATCAATAAAGATGAATAAAGCTGGGCAGTCAGATTCTAATTTATGCTGATCATGTTGTATGGCTCAGGGCACTTCAGCACACATGCCTAGCCAGTGACCTTTCACACCCCCCTTCTAGATCAAAGCTCTTTATTCCTCCATTTCCAAGAAAATCACAAAGACAGAATTCCCATTCAGCTTGCCTCTATTAATCTACAAAGGGCCAAATCCTGATGCTTTTAATCCGCTGTGATGATTTAAAGAGCAGAGCATTGCCTTCAGAGTTTTGGGCCCAAAATTAATATCTAGAATGGCCAAATTCTCCATGAATGTAAATGATGATGGGACCGCTGCTTTCAAACAGGAACTCTGTATCTCTCAATATTCCCTTGAGGACAAACCCTCTCTCTGCGAATTTGATAAATCTAACAGCAAAAGTAAGATTTCCCTGAGCCATTTTTTATTTTGCTGTTTTCAGGTGAACACTGGCCATCTTCTTGCAAAAAGTTGTTGCACTGGGTCTTGCTTTGTTTGGGCAATTATCAGCAGGAGACCCTCAGAGAGGTACACAGGGCTGAGCAGACCCTCAGTGCTTGACAGGATCTAAATAGATAATGCTTAATCTAGGTTTCTGATAATACAGATTGTTTAAAAACTAAGTGTATTTAGAAAATTTCTACCAGTGTTGTTGCAAGAGGATCTATTGGTTGCAATCTGTTCGGGTCTCTGAGTCCCATTCTCAGGCTGTAACAGGCGAACTCCCACAAAACTTACTTCCAATTTACAACTGTGTCAACGAAAGGAGAATCAGGGCATCTGATACACACACATGAGAATAAAAAGCACTTTCAGTAATTATGGATTGGTCATAATTTCAATTTTATTCATCCTGATTAATTTCCATACTTCTAAAAACACAAACTTCTGTTCACTCCTTATGGTTTATGTTTGCTTGCATTTAAAGAATACCAAATGCAGTTTAAAATGTCAGGCAAACTCAGTTTCTTTCTGGTGCTGAGATTCCTATTCAAGCAATGTTCCCAGTCTGACTCAATCCCAATTAAAAAAAAAACAAAACAAACATGCACAAAACAACTACTTATTTTTAGTTTTTAATTTTTCATCAGTTCCAACAGCAGTTTGTAATTGTTTCAAGGATAAAAGGATTGGTTAAAAACATTGAAATTAATCTATTTCCCTCAAGAGAACATCTGGTTTTCTACCGAGCACCTTCTCACAATGCTTCGTGCTTTCCACAGAACTGTCTGTTTTAATTAAAAACATAAATATATTTAAATAAAACTGAAAACTAAATATTATAGCTAATGCTTGGAACCACTGACAAACTTGGCGTTTGAATCGTGCTGAAAATATCAAGATTTTCACCAGCAAGAATGTTTTTTAGGACCGCTCAAGGAATTTCTCTTTTACAAATGTTTCAACTGGCACACAACATATCAGCTGAAAAACAATTAAGAATTAGTGATAATTACCCGAGATTGAAATTTCTGCCTATATTAATTTTTAATGATGGTTCTGAAATATTAAAAGCAAGGAAATGGGCAGATCAGATGATAGATTCATAACCCAGACGTGATACCACAGACAGATTTAATAAAATGAAGATGAATACATGCTGCTAATGAGCTAGGACAGAGCTAACATGTTAATGAAACATCAATTTTTAGACATCTGACCACAGAGAAGTTCCTTTCTCCTGCTAGAGTGTGGATCAAAGTTCAATTGTAGGTGTTTGTCACACACTTCAGAGAATTCGATAGCAAGAGGAGGATCTCTTGGTTCACTAGTACTGTGCCTCTGTTTGGAGCAGTGACAGTTCCTGCAGACCATTAAAGACCACTGACCTCAGCACATGCTCTGGATGCTCCAAGGGTGGTCATTTTACGTGTTCAGAGCTCTTCTAAGGAGCCTGCAATGGCTCTGAGGGGTGTGAACAAATAAAAATTTACTAAGCATAAAGGCCAGTAGTACAAATGGTGCAACATTAAACTGCTAGAGTGGCAGCGAGTCAACATATGTGCAGACATACTGAGCAGAAAGGCTGTTATTTCATCTTTAGCTCATGATCTTGTGCCCAGCTTTTGAAAACACACCCGTTGTGCACAAATTTGTGCATACATGGATTTTTGCATCACTTTACAGTCTCTGTAGCCCTTTTTGTTCTTTCACGGACACAGTCACATGAGGTCTGTAGGACGCCTGCAGGACAGAGGTACTCTGTCATCTGGTTTTTGGGTACTTGCATCGTGAATAATGACTTCTGTTAATAGAAAATGTGCTTGAATCAGTAGACACAGCTGCAATTCCATGTAGCAACAGTCTCAAAAAGTTTTGTCTCAAACACAGGAGCCAATGTGATGTTTTAAGAGCTCTGGCCACTCTGAGAGTTTTGTACGTGCAGCCATAGGCATTGAAAGCAGAAGGATCTTTCTAACCCACTAATTGCATTGCTTCATTGTTTTCCTTGCCTTGTCTATCTCTGTGTCTTTCCTCCAGCAAGAAGGGTTCAGCAATGCTAAGAAAGAGTATTCCTTATGTAACCATATATATTTGCCATACGCACTTGACAAACCGCTCTTTAGCCTGGGTCCCACTCGAGTTCACAGGGACTTGCTGAGACCTAACTCGAGTTTCTGAAACGCTTTGACCTCCTTGCTGCCAGATAGCTTGTTTCAGACCAGTGCTAAAAAGGGTCATGTTACTAACCCAGCTCAGGCCAAAGCATTTGGCAGCAGAGTGAGTGATTTTCAGCCCACTGGCCTGGCTTGCATGATTTGAGTGTAATTCAGCAGCTCCTGGCAGGACACTCACACTGTTGCCTGCCTGTGGATTTGTGCCAATAGATGCTTCATTGCTGTAGAGGACGAAAGGGGGCCAGGTACCAAGTAGATGTTTCATCTTTGAAAGCCTCCTGCTTTTTTTGTTTTATTTACAAGGATGTACATGTTATGGCTTATTTGCCTGAAGTACAGCATGACAACAGTAATCTCTTTGGGAATGACATAGAAGAGTTCATTATTCATGAATTTCTGGAAACTGAGATCCACAGCTCTTTGTTAAGAAGATGGCTGTGAGAAACCTCGCAGTGAATCAACAATGGGTGTCCTTTACAAACAACTCCTTGACCTCAGAAAAGTGATGTTAGGACTTAGAAACCCAAAGGGGGATCTCTGCAGGGACAAGCCACAGTTCTCTTCTGGACCCCCTCCATCTAAATGAGGAAAGCTGAAATAAAGCATCTGCAAGAGAAAAATCTAGTTCGAGCAATTTACACTCACCTTACACTTCGTTATCTGCCTTAAAACCAGCAGCATTTGTGCAGGGTGTGGAGTAAAACGATCACCTTTAACCTCAATCATCAAGCTGGAGCTAGGGATGAGAGTGCATGGCACTGGAGAGTCCAAGACTCCCACTACACTGTCAGATGGCATTATCAGTTGACGAAGCTCTTCCACGAATACTGGAGTTTTCCCAGCAGACAAGTGTTCAGCTGGTTGCAGCAACAGTCAAAGGAGATACCCTACAGGAGGGAAAAAGCCTCTTCTGTTCTCTGTCATCTTTCATGACTCAGGAAAGATGAACAGCTTAACTAGACGGATGCTGCAATTACAGACATTTTTCCAGTTTCTGTGCAATGTTCACATGCTCCAAAGATGCTGTGCACTCTGCAGGCAGCGACAGGCTGCTGCACAACAGAATGGAGAACGCATGTCCCTGGGCTTTATCTAACATCTAACCTTGCTTTGATGCTATCTCAGATGGGGAAGGTCAGAGAAATCATTATCTTTTCCCAATAAATTGAGCAGATAAGCAAAGCCCTGCAATACTAGTTGGCAAAGAAGACTGCCTCATTAAGGACAGCTTGCTTCAGTGGGATGGACTAACTGCTCGCATTGGCAATGCTGTGAGCACCCGAGCTGATGAGGAGGTCTGGGCTGAACAGACCACAGAGCTGACGGGAGCTGCGGCCATGACCCATGCACGTTGGTGGCAACCATGTGAGGGCAAAAGACTGTTTTGGCCCAGGTTGTGAGTGATGATAGATCTTTAGCCTTGAAGTTCAGTCTGAGCATGACAGCCAAGGCCAGCTGGCACTGGAGACCCAAAACCTGTAAATCAAAGAAAAGCTGAAGAGAAGGGGGATGGAGAGGGCCTTCGCCTTCACCCCTCAGGGCCTGGTGTTTTCTTTCCAGCTTTTCAATGCCACTTAGTAAACACATCCATGGGGCTCACTGTGCTGCACCCCAGGACTGTTTGTCCCTGGTCACTGTGGGCATCTCACACCATGTCCTCTCTGTCCCTTCCCTTCCATGACCTGGCACCGATGGCATTGCCACACCACATGACGCAGCACCACTGCTGGCAGGGGACATGTTGATGTCACGCGACCGGCACACTGCAGGGCAAGCCCCCCCTTTCCATGTCAGTGGCTTATCTGGTTTCAAAATCTGTAAGGACACACAGTATGGCAAGCTATGAGGGAAGAGGCAGTAACATCACTATAAAAAAATGTAGGAGGTAGAATGAAAAGTGAGAACTAGATAACTTTCCAGGGAAGGTCAAAGGATAAGTGTGAGTGTATATGTATATATTTATAGATATCTGTGTATACATATTTCAACCCATCTATGCAGAAGATGAGGATACTTTAGAAAAGGATTTGCAAACATCCTGTACTTCCTCTGGTATGCTGTTTCCTCATTTAATGTGGGTGACTGATGTGTGGGGGTTGCTACACATCTATTTCCTAGTGCAGACAGAGCTATTACTTAGGTAATCAATATTTAATCTCTATTAGGGGGAGTCATTTTTAAGCGTACTTTAAAAAGCGCATCTGCAGCACTTGATATAAATCATAGCCATGCAGAGTTGTGCTGGACTCAGAATCTTCTGTATCTCACAGGAGAAACCAGCCTTTGCATGGGGGGAAAAGGAAGGAAAGAAATCCAAGAAACTTTTATAGCTCTGACTATTTGAGGCAATGGAAGGAGTTCAAAATAGCACAAGCTTGATTCATACACTGGTGTTTGTGATGGTGGTAGAGAACACGGGGAAAGGGTATCAGCATCTGTCCTGTGGTGAGACAGAAGCTGCAGCGGGAGCTGGCTGCAGCTATCCCTCTCCTCTGATCCCAAAAAGGCAGCTTGGTTAAAGCTGAAACATTTTGCAGAGATATGTTAGTTCGTATCTGGAAGAGTTTGGGACAGACTGACAGACAGGCTCAGCTACTAAAGGCTGTCTAGGAATGCTGAGAATCAGATTTAATCCTTGCCCTGCTTAGTTTGGAGAGATCCAGGATGCAGACGATGGTCTGGGTCATGCAGAGCAGGAATCTGAATCCGTTCTGGTTGGATCTTTCTTGTTTCCTATTCAATGCATAGTTTCAAAGCAGCCTCAGGAGACCAAGTCACCAGGTTTTTGCAGCATCCTCAGCATGCAGCGTACCAAGGGGTGAGATGTGAACCTCCCTGCTCCTGTGTCTCAGTGAGACACATATGTGTGTGCCCAGCACTGACATGTACCCATCATACTGATTTTCCTACCTATCGCAATGATGTAAACTTGTGACTGCTCTCCCCAGCTGCCAGCTGCTCTCATAGGATTGTGAGACACACAGGACTGGGACACTTCTAACAGTGAAGAGATGGTTTGTTTGGATGTGACTTGGCTGAAGGCTTTGAGAAAATATTTATGTATTTGTCATAAAGAAAAGGGGGCCTAAGATTTATCAGAAATAAACAGAGTCAACACAGCTTCATTATTTGCAGTCATGGTTCAAGGCCAGCAGAACGCACCAGGCACACAAGGGGCACACTGGCCCAAGGCTGCTGAAAGTTAATATTGTGCAATATTTCTGCAGATGTGGAATAACAAACTATTCCGAAAGCCAATGCTCAGTTCAACAGAAATCAGAATTAGCAGAGAGAATGAGCACAGAACAGCATCAGAAGGCAATATGCAGTCCACTCATGCTAAAAAGAAAAGCATTTATGCCCTTGGTTTTGTTTGCTTCCAAGTCTCTGCTTTCTGACTGTCACCAAATGCGTTGTAGCTTGCTTCTGGGCTCCTGTTTGGAGACGATCTCAGCATTTTCCAGAAAAAAAAAAAAAAAAAAGCTTTGTGTGACTGAGGGATAATTTATTCCAGGATCTGCTCCTTACAGACGGTGCAAATGTGCCAGGGTTGGTTCTGGTTTACAAACAGCAGGGACACAGGTCTTTCTTCAACTCTGCAAGGCATCAGCTGCTGTGGTCACCGCATTTCCTGCCTGGCAAGAGTCAAAGACAGTATTTTGACTTATTTCAAGACTAATGTTGCATGCTTACTGGTTTGATCAGCCTGAAGTGCCAGTCCAGTATATTAATGAACCTGAGAACTTCTGTCGTGACAGCTCAAATCCTGGTAATATCTATGCAGTTATCTTATGTCTGACAGCAGCCCCTTGCAGGAGCTGCAGAGGAAAATGCAAGAAACACACAGCAAATGCTCATGAAATAATTCACACTTAGCTTCAACTCTCTTTGCTAGTGGGAGTTTCTTGCTCGGATCTGTAGGAGTTTGCACCCTCTCTGAAAAGGACTATTTTGGCTCTTATCTGCTATGGATGTCCTCAATAGGTAATGGATATACCTTTTTAAAAAATTTTCCTGTTTCTTCTGTTTGGAAAGAATGTGAAGCCAAAAGAGCCCCTGACTGAACTTAACCACCTCTTTTAATGTTCTCCTGGAAATCTCTGGGATACTGAGGATGAGGCTGGTTTAAGAAAGTGATGAAATGAGATGTTAGAACAAATCTGTGACAGTGGAAAACACATGCAGGAGACATGGAAAATGGATAGAAACCAAAATCTTCAGTTGTTCTTTAGATTTTTCAATGTCAAAGATTCCTTCTGTGTTTGGCTTAAGATTGAAGTCTTGTTCATATTTCATAAAAGAGAGTTTGTCCCCAGCTTCTTCAAGCAGTTTGTTTTAAATTCAGAGCTCTGTGTTGGGAGACTTTATTTATGGTTGCACTATCAAGATAGGTCTTGGCAGCATCTCCTTCTTCAAATGACAAATATTTGTAAAATGGTTTGAATGGTATACACAGAGATACTAGATTAATAGACACAAGACAGCAGAAGCTGAGCTTTTCCAGCAATGTCTGTACAGTATTTTTGTGCTGTAACTGTGTGATGCACAGCCTTGCTGCAGAATTTACTGTTCCAGGCTTCTGCTCCGAACAGGGCTGTAAATTACCATTTCAATGGCTTAGTTTTAATTAACCATTTTCCCAAGGAAGATTCCAAATTGTAAAAGTGCAGGCCATGGATATCAATTTCCAGGTTTAGTAGTATTATATAACTCTCTGCCTATTTTTGTGGGGGTTTATTATATTTTCCAGCTTTCCCTAATCCCATCTAAATGATCAATATTTTTTTTTCCAGCCCTAACTTTTAAGTGATTCTCTCTAAAACCTATGTAATGCCCAATACGTTTTGTTCCCATTTGAGGGTTTACCTTGTTTCAGACAAAAAAGCAATTTCAGTGAAGTTGAAATGTATGGTTTTAGTTTCAGGGCTACCTCTCTGACATAAAACTACTAAGCCTTTATTGAAATATATATGATTCTACCATAAACACCCCCTTTATAGAATGCACCTGGTGAATATAATGGAAAACATATTTGTTTCTCATAAGAAACCAAGCAACAGTTCTGTAATAATATATAGACTATTTGATATTTAAAAGGTCATAATTTTACACGAAGAAAAAAATACAGGCAAAATAAAAAGTAATATTAAAAACCTAGCTGCACTTCTCACACATCTGCTTTTGCATTACGCTGATAAGAGCAGCATACATCACGCTCTGATGACAGAGAGACTGAAAAAAATTCTCTGTACCTCACTGGCCCTCAGATTTAGCTTTTCCCAGTCCATAACAATTTAGCCTCTGAGTCCTTTGGGAGATAAGAGCAAGATTCCCATATTTTAGGCAGGGAGAACTGAGGTGCGGGATGGATAACCACATTTCCAATGATGCCACACAGGAAGCCCCCTGGAGAGCTGGACCAAACTCATGTTTGCTGAGTGGAAGATCAAGTTCAAAGAGCCTCATCTGGATGGTTGCATATAACATACCATATATTCAGACCTCCAGCAGACCATGTGCTACCTGAGAGCACAGGAGCATGAACCATAGGAGAATACAAACCTACTTTTATCTGTAAAGTGAAATCCATAGGATGCAACATCTCCTGTGGCCCTGGGAGCAAGTCCTGGCCGCGGACGTGCAGCACCATCAAGGAGGAGCCAGGTCCTCTGCATTCCTGCAGCAGGTCTAAAGGATCAGCCCTCCTTCCAGTCAAACCACACGTGGGGATCACTACAACCTCTAAGATTTTCCTCACCTCATTTGCACTTAAAGAAATGCAGATCCTATATGTAGAACATGTGTGACAACTCTTACAGTATGACATGCAGCCTGGCTGGGTTGCTGCCTTTTTGAGCCACCTTTTATTAAGAGCAATGGTGAAATTGCCACTGATGAGCTCAGACTTGTCCCTAAAAATTAGAGGATTACCTATGCGGGATCCAAATTAAGGGATTCAGGAGCCACAGCACTTAGTATTGAGAATCCAGTATTTCAGGCACGTTTGGCATCTCAGCAGAGCCCAGTGTCTAAGCTCCACTCTTGGGCTTCCTTCCGCTGCTGGGGAGGTCTGGGTGCACACACCCTGTCCTGGGAGACATCCCTGCCTTGGGGGCAGACTGTCCTACCATGCCAAAAAAACACATGGCTCTAGAGAGAACATGATTTTCATCTTTTCAGAATGCATATAATCATCTTACTCACCTGAAATAAGATGGGCTCTATCTGTCTTTCAAGGGCTGTTTTAGGATTTTGTGTTGACTAGCGCACGGAAAAAAGTCAGGACACTCCAGTCCTGTGGGAAGATGCTCACACCCAGGTCTGGACGGCCACACTCATTCCCTGTGTTCTACTCCAGCAAAATTTTCTTTTGAAGGCAGTGACATAATTTCAACAGATGGGGCTAAAGTTTCTTCCCTACCCAAAACTTCAAGGAAGGAGATATCTTAATATCTTGAAAAAATACCATATCACAGAAGGAAGGAAGGAAGGAAGGAAGGAAGGAAGGAAGGAAGGAAGGAAGGAAGGAAGGAAGGAAAGAAGGAAGGAAAGAAGGAAGGAAGGAAAGAAGGAAGGGAGAACCAATGAAGATACATAAGATACATGAGGTTTCTAATCTGTTTTAGCATCCCCAGAGTTGTGCATACCAGCAATAACAAACACTGTCTTCTTTGGAATACGGACTGCAGGTGACCTGGATGCAGGAGTAAAGAGATACTCTCTTTACTGTTTTGCTCTCCTCTTTGAACTCTCTTAGCGCTTGCTCTCATCCTTGAAACTTTTTGTTTCCTTTCCTTCACAAATCTTCCAGATTTCCAAAATCAGATTAATGAGAAAATTATGCTCTTTGGTTAAAAGTCCTTGCGTACAGCAACGGCAGAATAATATGAAAAAGCAGTCTGTGTTAGCAGTTGAAGCAGGATGAGACTGTCAGAATCAGACTCCTGGGTTCAATATTTTAATGTTCAACACTGTTGCTCTGTAAACCACTCAACAACTCTGTGCCTCGTTTTATTTCTCAGTGAATTCATGCATAAAATGTTATTATTCTTTTCCCTCTTTTTTTTTTTTTTTAACTGAACTTTGGCTGTGCTTTGCATCACACCAAACACAATTCCTGCTCACAGGAAATACAGTCTGGCAAGTAGTTTTGTTCATTTAGGCAAAGCCCTGTGTGTGCAGGTGATACAGCCTAGGGCAAGTTCTGCATCTTCCTGTTTCTTCTTTAAAGAGCACACTTCAAGAAATATAATAGTGAAAATATCACTATTGATATCACAGTCTGGACCCACTTGAGGAATACGTGCAGCTCCTATTGCCGGCGGACTGGGCTTCTCACGATTGTCGGTGCTGACCTCCTTGACACACCCCTAAGAGGTAAGGAAGCATTGGGACCGGCAGGTAGGTGTGGGGCTGGGTTTCCTGAGGCTGAGGGACTCGCCCATGCTTACCTAGAAAGCCTGTGGTAGAGCAGAGATGTGAACCCTCGAGTGTACAGTGCTGTGTTCACTCCCCTTGGTCGCAGGAGCTGTACACTGCACAGGAGGGGTGGCTGGAGGGCAGAGAGCAGCCTGTCTGCTGCAGCAGGGCACCAGGTCTGTCATCAGACCTGAAAAGGTTTCAGGGTCAACAGCAGTGCTGCAAAATGAGAGCAGAGCTGAGTGTCCCCCCCATGACAGCCCCACGGCACAGCATTTTTGGGGGAGGATGGCTCTTAGTCATGGGGTACAGATGACATGCAGCATTGCCAGTTTGCTGCAGGCCAGGGTTCAGAGCAAGCTTTTCCTCAACCCTTTCCCATTTGTAGCAACAGTGAACTTGGCCTAACAAGGAAGAGATTGGTTGTCTTCTTTTTTTTTTCATTTTACTTTTGGCTTCATTGCCTTTGACTCCAGAAGTATAATGAGAAACAGTTTGCAATGGTGCATCAAATATACTGGAGCTGTTTACAATTTTTACAGAAAAAAAATGCTTTCCTTCAATTGAGACACCTCCTTTTCTTAAAGAAAATAAACAACACCAGAGCCGAATTGCCCCATGAATGGTGTCTCCAGAAGCTGAGAGCTCCATGGAGAAAAGCCTGATAGGGACCACAGGGCCCCTGCACACCCATCCAGGGCTGCTTACCCAGGGACAGCCGCAGTGGGCAGGCTGCCTTGTGCTGCAGTGGGCTGGGGAATCCCCCTGCTCAGGTCCTGGCCAGAGGGGCTCTTCGCTCCAGATGCTCTTCGTTTTCCTTCCGTCTCGCTAGCCAGTTTATCTCCCTCCCCTCTGTATCTCTGTCCCTTTCTTTGTCTTTCCTTTCAGCTAATCCCTTCCTGCTTTTCCCCTGGCCTCTTTCTGTGTTACATATACACACACACTTTTCTATCCAGGGAAGTTAATTTAGATTAAGGGAAGGGATGAATTTTAGAAAGAAGAGCTCTCCTTGAAAAACTCCATGTGGAGATGCCCTAATTCTGGAATAAAAGCAGTTTCCAATGAACACAATCCTTTGTATATAGCAAATTAAACCAGTTCAGTCTGAAATAATTCTGCTAGGATTGCAAGTGCTCATCTGATTATGCCCAGATTTAATTGGGAACATCTCATGCCAAATTTGCCATAAAGACAAGATTCTGTTCTACTTCCAGGCATGCATGGATACTCCTCCCAAACCATTCAAAGAAAGCAATACATCTGCCACCAAACCAACCATGAAGAAATTGAGGAGCTAACATAATATTTACAAGCCAAACTCTGCTCACTCTTCTGCAGTACTCCTTTGTCTGTTTAGACTGCAAACTTCAGGGTGAGAAAACTTTCTCCCTCTCTTTTTTTCTCTGGTGCCTGGCACAGAGAGATCCCAGCCTTCATTGTACGATCATGGCACAACAAAAAAAAGGAATCAGCAGAAAGGGTTGTGCTTTCACCAGTGCCTCCCAGTCCCATGCAAACTTAACTCCCTTTGACATCTGTGGGGCACCAGTTTTCACCCCACCGAATTTGGGAACCAAACTTAGCCAGGTGGTCTCCAAAGGACTTCTCCACAGAAACCTGGGAGAAATGTGCTCCTCTAGAGAAATGAGATAAATGGTTTGGAGCAGAAGCCATAACCTGAACCTTGGTAACGCTTCTCCGTAGTGAATTTGGAAGCCATAGGATGAACTGCCTCAGTTAAGTGCCTCAGATTGGGTTTCTGAATACACCCAAAAGCACTTCCCCCAAAATGTAAAGTTTGAAATTTTATGGAGAACAATGAAAACAATGGGAAGGCAATGGGTAGAGGAGGGGTGGGAAGAGAACATGCCTAGAATATTTTGTGGAGCAAAGGTGGGAGAAACACAAAAGTTGAACTGAGCAAAAATTACTATCCATCTGGATGAGGTAAGTCTGCAGGCAGTGAAGAGCACCCAAGAGTGGCTGCTTGGTGGCTCACAGAGTGGACACTCCATGTTTTGGTGGTGTTGGGATGCAGACTTTAATTTTGCTACTCTAAAACTACAACTTTGTGTCACACACAAGCAGATAACCTCCGTGCAACACTGGGCACTACTGCAGAGAGCTCCCAGCCCCAGCATTATAGCTTTCTTATGGAGATCTTGGATTAACCAATGTGTGAAGCATTTGGAGATCCATCCTAGGGGCACGGCTGCTACTTCAATGGACTAGAGCTGCCCAGGGTTTTCTGGTCATGGCTATTCTTCCTATTGTGCTAGTTCAGTTGACCATTTGTTTTGAATGAGGAGACATGCCCAGAAAATGGGAACTTGATCACAAAATGAAGCAAAGCTCCCCAGGAAGTCTTCCACTGTCACTCATTATTGTGCTCCTTGCACTGAGACAACACGTGTCCATCAAGGCCAGAGCCAATACCCGTGAACTGGAGGCACAGATCACCTTGCAGTGGTGGTGACTGTGTCCATGGGTGCCTGAAGAGCTTTGGAAGACAATCCAGAGGCCAAGCTCAGCCTCTAAGGAGATGACGTTTGGACAAGTCTTTGTCTTTCGAAGCAATCTGGCATTACGATCCCTGATGTTTCCAGCTAACAGAGTTTTGTTTGTGTATCTGCCTATCTACAGATGACATTTGCTACTTGCTATGTAGGAAGCACCCCACGCAAATAGCAGCACGTTTCTCTACCCCTGTAAAGATATTTTCTGAACTTTTGCTTGATGTGGGCTACAGTCTGCTTCAAAATTTTCCTCCAATGCTCACAAGAACACTACTAAGCCTGAAAAGCTGGCTGGAAAGCTGGCCAGACCTCTCTTTACCACTGGGAAATTCACTGAAGTTCCAGATTTAAGGGGGGAGACAGGAAATGACCTGTAGCATCAACAACCACTGACATTAATTTCAGCTGAAAGGAGACACCGGCAGCCGAATACCCGCGCAAGCTCATTTCCTCTCCTCCAGCTGTTGCAGGCTCCAGTTCAGCTGAACCAGAGTTCAGGGCTGTGGTGAGACATGTTGGTCACATCTATGCTTATAAAGTATACAAGAGCACAAGACAGTCTGCTCTCCTGTCCTAGTCCACTTTATCTTTTGGCCGAGGCACTGCAGGCAGCACCAGGGAGAGGCTGTCAGCTTGGTTTCTCCAGGTTTTCATGGGAATGGTGGCTTCTCAGCAGCCCAAGATCATGCCTGGTGGCCCCAGAGGTTCCGCCCCAGCCACATGCCTCTCTTCTCTCCCTTGCATTCACCCTTCTGCTCTCTGAACCATCCCCATCTCTTACAGCAGGTTAAGCCAATGTCACTCACAAGCTCATGGACAAAGTCATACATTGGTTGCCCCAAGTGAGATTCTGATTTCAGGGCCTCAGAGCCTAATCCTAAACGCAGTGGATGTACCTTGTGCAACTGAGGCAAAACCAATGTTTTCCTGAAATAAAAAATCCATGCAAGTACAACATATTTAGGAACAGGACTGTGGATGTCCAAAACTCAGAAGCTGTATGCCATGTCCTGCAGTCATTGCTTGCTGCTATTAAGACTGAGAAACTTTTGAGCCATTGAAATGCAATTCTGAATAGCTCCCTGGTTTATTGCAGCTGTTAGATGGCCAGTCCTATACTGCTGTTACCAGTCCAATACTGGTAAGTGTTAAGCCACTAAGGCAAGGCAAGTTATTGAAAATGGTGCAAAGTTTGTCTGTCTATAAATTTACCATCCCCTTACTTTTTTCTTTAAGGAGATTTCACACAAGATGATGAACCTGTAAGAAGCAGGAACCTCAAGCAGTTGTGTTTGAGCTAAGGGAGCTCTGAGGGTTTCCTCATAGCTAGCCATGAAGCCCACAAACTCCAGCAATCCTTCCTCATGTAATAGATAGAGGGATCTCTTGTCCTTGGCCCAAAAGAAGCCTACAGATGTCTGCTGCTGGCTTTTCTCTTAGTCTAGGCTCTCATAAGACTTCCACAGATGTTTGCTTTGGGCTTGAAGCCTCTCTTCTCAAGGAGATCAAGGTGAGCAGCTCTCGCAGCACGTTGCCAGAGCAGGCTGCTCTACTGAGCTGATGGAAAGTTTCACTGGATATTTTTATTATTTGGAGGATGTTTTTCTCATTAATTAAAATGTATAATTGAATTTTTATGTTACATCCTAGTGGGGGATGAAACCATCTACACAATTTCTCCTGCTCTGTTACGTGTATGTACCAAGTAGACGCTTTGGAAAATCCCACCCTGAAAGCAGAGCTATAAAGTTAACAGTTAATCTCAGGGGACAAATCTTCAGCTGATGTCGATCAGCATCACCTTGACATGTGCTGGCTCAGGATCTGGCCCCAGGATGGTGGGGGGGTCTCAGTGCAGCAGAGGACCAGAAAGTGCCCAGAAAAGGAGACACTGCTGCCGCAGGGACCCTCCGAGCTGCTGGTGGGGGGGGGCGGGAGGGTGGAATTCAGGAATCTTTTTAATGCTGAAAATATTCGAGTGGCAAAAAGATTAAAATCTCAGTGCTGCTTCTGCTTTGGATGGCAATGTCTGCTTCATCTCCCCAGAACAGCTCAGCAGCTTCTGGGGTTGCTTCCTTTTTGCTGTCTCCATCAGTAGTGCATGTTTTCTGTTGGGAAAAAGAAAGAAGAGAGGCTGGTCTGGGGGTGGGAGAGGTCAGTCATTTAAGACCTGCTCTTAATCCTTTTTTTGCTGCAGACTTCCTGTATGTCTGCAAAAGCAGATCTAACCAAGAACAAGGCACCTCTAATATTATCCTTTAGTGGATGATGTCTCAGTCACCCCTCTGTGAGCCGGGTGGGACCTATCGACTCTCCTGTGCCACAGTAAGGAAGGCAAAAGTAGAGGCACCCCACTTTCCAAAATATTTCTGCACATGTTTTTTTCCTCCCGTATTTCAGGTAGAAAGTCATTAAAAAAAGAAGCTTTGTTTTCCATGCATTTTCACACTTTAAATTACTTTCTTCTATTTTTTTCAGTAGGCTTAAATTAACAGCAGCTTTCTCTAAGAATTTTTTTGCATCCTTTTCTCAGTAGCAGGCAGAGTAGGGTGAGGGAGTAATGAGCAGAAAAATGTAGCAATTAGGAAGTAAGGAAGGAAGGGAGGAAGGAACTTTTTTCGGTAAAAATTCCAAACAAATTAACAAATTGCTATCTGCAAAATATTTCATTATTGGTGAATTACATTGTAAGTATTCTTGTAGTCAAAACCATTTGTTCCATCCTTATTTATTTCTACATCAAATAAAAGTGAGCTGAGACATGAGAGATCACTTTGATGGAAGGCATTTTCTGAAATCTATGCACTGCTTAAATTCCAATCCAGATCTGTTTTAGACTTACCCAAATTGAACGAAACCTGGAAAGTGTTTGGATTTCACCCATCACTGATGTTAATCCCTCTTTTCTTCTGCTCACAAAAGAATAAAGGTTTGGTCTGTGTCCCTGGGAGGCATCAGTAGGACAAACCCCTCCTTGTCACACTTTTTTTTTTTTTTTTTTTTATATTTATTTTTGAGATTCAGCTTCCAAGATGCTCAGGTATTGCTGGCTGGACTTTCTAAAGGACTCTGAGCATGTGGAGGTGTCTGCCTTCCCTTCCAGCTACAGGCAGCATCTGTGCTGCTAACAGCCTTTTTGCTAGCAATTTCAAACATGAATTTTAAACTGTTCTGGTGGGATGCAAATACTGGTCCTAAACCTGTCTGACCCTCCATCCCAGGGCAGACCTGGACTATCTCCCCTGCAAAATGCTGAGGTGTGAGCAAGGCCAGCACACTGCGATGTCCCCCACTGCAACCGCCAGCCACCGGCACCATCAGCTCTGCCCTGAGCTGGGGGAGACATTTTTGTCTTCAATAGCCTTTAAATAATTTTTCTTCTGTGAATGTGCCTGGTAGCCCTATGGCAAAGATTTCTCCCTCTTAACTGCACACAGGGGAAAACGGGTCTTCTTTTGTTCCCTTTTTTCTCTGAACTTGCCACTAACTGGTTTCATCTGATGTCCTCTAGCTCTTGTATTAGAAGAGACAGCAAACAGTCATCTTCTATTCATATTTTCCAGCCTCCGTGTGATCTCTATCATATCCCCTTCAGCGGTGTCTTTCCCAGCCTGAAGAATCTGAGCGCATTTAATTGGCACTCCTAGTCTGTTTGAGAGCTGAATTAATCTCTTTAATTATCTGTTTAGTCTATTCTTAACCTATTGTTAGCACTCGATGGCCAGGAGCCGCCCTGATGTCTGGACTGCTTTGTAGGACCCACTGAGAAGGACATCCTCTGGACACAGGCACAGCAGAGCCTGGATTCATTCCAAGGCATTTTGGGTGCCAAAGCCCACTCTGAACTGCTGTCTAAGGATGCCAGTCCTATTCATTGACTTGACAGGCAGGCTAAAATTGCTATTTTCCTCATTCAGTCTGATAACAAGAATGTAAAAAAATTATGACTCTGGGCCCATGGGACACCTCTGCCCCACCAAATGAGAATGGGTAGCGAAAAATGAGTTTGTGAAGAGATGTGGCCCTGGGACTGCAGCAGAGCAGAGAGCAGACCCAGGCAGGATGTCCTTCCCTTGCTCTCTGGTCATCATCCTTTGGTCATTTTTGCCCCAACCTTGTGCATCCCTGTAGAGTCAACATCCCATGATCTTACAGGTGACTCAGGTGCTGGAGTGACTCCTTGCTGTTGGGGTGCTGTGAGCCTGCCCACAGTATACAGCACCAGATCACACTGTTACTTGGGTCTTTTTTTCCCCTAACTAATTAATTCAGTCTCGTTAATTTATAATCTCATTAAGTGTCATGTGATAATAAACAGTGGAGGAAAGCCTTGCTGGAGCAGAGGGAGGAGGGCTCAGCATCCGACAGAAGCTTTGCAGGATCAAGCCTCTAAGTGGATGCATTTCAGCGACGATCCAGCTTATTCGAACTGCGAAACGTATTCCAGAAACGCATGCCTGCAGATGTCTCTCATACACATCGCCTCACCGGTCACCATAAAAACTGCTATGCTTTCTTTTCATCTATACCAGATGGTGGCTGTGACGCTGGGGGCCTGTCTTTTTTCCATGCCATCCACACAGACCTTGACAGAGTGAAGAAGAAAGGTACTTCTACCTTGGATAGACCTGCCAAACCCGTCCAGAAGACCCCACACCCTGCTCCTGCTAATTGCACCAACATTGTCTTGCAGCATGAACCATTCCAGCTCTCTGTTTTCTTTCAAAGTATATTTGTTTTATATCTGACATGTTTATATATGTTAACTGTTTGCTATAGATATCTGTCAGCTTCAACTGGCAAAACCAAAAAAAAAAAAAAAAAAGAAAAAGAGGTGTTGGCTCTATGCCAGAGGTATGTTTCTTAAAAGCACTTTGCTTTTTGTCACATGGTTTTGCATAGAAAGAGAAACGAGGAGAGGGAGGGTGGACTGGCAAAGGGCTATTATACTTTAAAGAGCGTGAAAGAATTTCATACGAAAATGTACTCTACTTTTCAGATATTAGCCTAAGAGCCATAAAACGTTATTTTATAGTCCTAGAAATGATACACAAACATTGGTATACTGTTTGTCATAAAAACTGCTCTAAAGAGGGAACCGTGCATTATGCTTTTCAAAATATGACATTTATGAGCTGCCTTTGATTGTTGCCAGAATGTTTTTTAATGAAATACAAAATGTGTGTGTGTGTGTACATGTGCACGTGTGTGGTGTGTGTTTGTGTGTACGTACAATGAGAGGATGTGCCACTGAGAGAGAGACATCTTCTAAAAAAATGTTCTTTACTCAGGACAGAGTTTTTCATCTTTCTCCCTTTCACAGAACGAAGACTATAACCCCTCCTGCTAGTGAGAGGAAAGGCAGAAATGTCCATTTCTTCAGTTTTGGGGAGAAATCAGCACAACTCCCTAGGATTTTTTTCTTCTTTGCTTTGCTTTCAAGCAAGAATACAGGCTGGTGTTGTGCAATATCCTTTTCCCTTCAAGATACTACTGCACAGCTTCAAGATGAAGGTGGACAGACATGCATGCGTCTCTCCCCATGCCAGTGATGCTGGTTCAGGTTTCTTTTATAACAAAGTTCAAAAAGGGCTTAGACTGGAATTACATGACGCTTACGCCTTCTGCTAGTCCTTACCCACAGCGCCTAATTGCTCACAGGGATGGGATTCATTGCCTCCCAGGCATTTTTAACTTTGAGAGGTGAACAGGCTTGTTGGGACAACATGCTTTTTTCTACTGGACCATTTCACCACCCTTCCTGCCCAAAAGCTGGGCGGGGAGTCAGATGGTGACTCATCCTACGTACTCTTGCTTTTAAAAATGCCTGAAGCTTTTCCGAAGAGGCAGCTCTGTCTCTGTGAGAGCTAGGATTCCCTGCATCATTTTCTGGAGCAGGCTGGTTTTCAGGTCTTTTTTATTTTACTGCATGGGACTGCTCCTCACAGGGCAGAAAGCCACCAAGCCTTTGCAGGCAAACTCAATCTTCCTACATCTGTGATACGGGCAGGGCTGAGCCCAAGCTAATGACCCAAAATGAGACACAAATTGTTGCTGCTTGGGCACAGAACCATATTAATGCAGCTTTGCAGCGTCTGTCCCATTAGCAGTGGGTGCTTGAGCTGAAATTGGACCTGTTTAAAAGAAATGATCGAAGACTTTGTGCCTGCAAAGACTTTGTGCGAGTTACAGAGCACGGGGTTCAGATGCCTGGGATCTGTTTGTGCCTGTTTTATGCAGCTCAGTGATTTATTAGCAGAACTCTGGACACAGATCACACTGGGCAACCCCGTCTTAGATCTTGGGCTACAGATAGCAGGGAAGCCAGACAGGCTGTTTGCAAGGAAATCAAAAGCACTTTGAGTCTTAACTGTTGCATGAATCATCTCACAAAATGAATACGGTACTGCAAACTCTTGCCCTGCAGACAAATTTAATACAAAATGACCGTATAAAGCACCAAAGTTTATACACAAGGCTGATGTGGGTTGAAGGGCTGTTTGAAATGGCTGTGGCCTGTTATGTAATTATTTGAGAACAGTAGAGCACAATAAGCGCATATAAACATTGAAGAAGACAGTATGAGTTAGCTGGATGCTTACATTAATCCATCATCTTTATTACAAAAGTCTTTCAATATAAACCATCTACTTTGTGGCCAAGAAATCACAGGTGTTCATTTATGTTCGATGGGGAAAAGAGAAGATGGATGGGCAGTGGGAAGACAACTAACCTACACGTGGAAGGACTGTCGGGCGTGTGCTGTTTGCCTGCTGCAAAGCCAGGTCTTTGGACAATGACTCAATGTCCAGTTGATTAGGCACCAGGTTTGCATCTGACTCTGCACACCTAGTCTGTCTGAGCATACAGATGAGCTCTACAGCAACGTATGGAAATAATCTGTGTGTGAAGGAGAAAGAGCTAGTGGTGGATGTGCGGAGGTAATGGATGGGTGAACAACGTGGACTTCATGAACTTCACAATATCATCAGGAATGAAAAACAGGCAATGCATCCTTATGGGGAAGTGGTGACAGGTCTGCTCTAGTAATTTATGAGAAAAGTAGGTTGCTTTTTCCATTTAATGTGGTGTCAACCAGAATGGCAGAAATTATTATGTGAAATCTTTTGGAAAGATAACAACTACGAAAGATAATCTTCCGGTTCGTGAATCTGACTGGCTTCCCAGGGGGGGGTTTCCTTTCAACTAGACGTATTTCTGATAAAACACCCATTCTCTCACTGGTTTATTTCTCCATTAGTAAAATAAGGACATATTCTAAAAATATGGTTTTTTTGCTTGTTTTCTATTCAGACTGAAAGTTCTTCAGGGAGATTATTTGTGCTTTCACCTGACACGTGGGGTCATGTTTCACAGGAAGCCTCCATGCTCGAAAGACTGAAAAATATGTCACCATTTTCTTCTGCCCCCTCCCTAGCTAAATTCATGGTGTTTTATGCAAAATGTGAGTCACTCAGCTCAAAAAAATGTTTTCTTCCCAAAGGCATCTTTGTGTCTGCATGATGTGCTATGTGTGAATGGGAGCCTGCCATTCAACAAAGCAAAGGGGTATGGTTTAAATAATGATTACAGTAGCATAGCTTCTCTTCAAAATCAAGTTCACTATAATCCAACACTAGTGTAATTCCTGGCAGGTCTGAAACTATGTGAGAGTTGACATATACCACTGAGTGCAAATAAGGCATAGTCAGAGTCTCTACCTGGAAAAATTAATTTAGAATTGGTATTTTCTGGACCAGGGCTTGCATTTATCAGTGAGCTTATCTGTTTTAAACAACAAATGAAGCAGAGCAGTTGGAAGAAGAAAAAAACAAGGAAGAAAAAAAGAGGTGGTTTCAAGACTGATAAGGCAATTTATTTTCTTTCTTTCATTTTTTTTAAATTATTGTACAGTGCAATATCTCCCCCTGCTAAGTGTAGAAACATGAGAGAAGTGGTATCTACATCAGGAATCTGGTAATATCCGTAAAAACGAAAAAGAGGCTGGGAATCACAGTCCCAACCCACTTTGCCCATGGTAAGGTCCCTGTGACCTTACATCCTTAGGAGGAACTGGGTTATACCCAAAGATTCCTAAGAAAAGTCACAGCAGATATCCCACCTAGAAGAAAACAACTTGTGGTGTATCCAGGGCTGAGGGCATCCAGGTTTATCTATACATTGCTGAGCTGCTGCTTTCAGAGTAATAAGCAGCCACCTGATGTCCAGCAGCAATAACGAGGCTGTCTTTGCAATATGCACCACGGAGGCAATCTCAGGGCCTTCCCAGGCAAAAATGGTCTTGACATGACTTCACTGTACGAAAAAGTTCAGAAGGTTTTGTTTTCACTCCAAGGCAGATCCAAAACACATTTTGAAACCCCGAAAGTCGTCACAAAATGGATTTGTTGTCTTCCTGCCAGCTCCAGTCAGCTGGTTGGGCTGCAGATTAAAAAAAGAGTTGAGTTGCTGTAAAACACCCAAAACAGAGGAGAGCACGATTTTGTTTGCAGTGACCCAATCTTCTAAAACTCCTCTTGAAATGAAAACCCACTAGAGACTGTTCTCAATTATTAGGACATTTGTGAGTGCAACCACACATAGACAAGTTGGGGCTAGTCCTAGTCTGCGCTGCAACGGGGCAGCTGCTTTGAATTCAGTTATATTAGAGTGGCTGAAGGCAGAACTGGTCGTGCTGAGGATGGAAATGCAAAGATCCTGCCATGCAGTTGGCACAAAGCCGCAGAGGCAGCAGGGGCAGCGGCAAGTCATTCAAGAAGCTCAAGGAGTGAGGTTTGCCCCCGAAGGAGCCTTTGTCCCCCATCTGTGCCAGGGCACGGGAATGCAGTCTGCCCTTTGCAGAACAACCTGTTGCAGCAGGACAACTGCATTTGACCTCTTCATGAGTTCCCAGGAGGACATCCTCATGCTGGCATCTGGGTCTAGTCTCTCCTCAAGGGTTTTATTTGAGAATATTTCGGTATCTTAATCCATTACTCAGCTCAGAGTTCAGAGATGCCCTTTGCCAGCTTTATCCTGTCTGTGATTTTGACGCTCCCCTGGGAACTGAACATGAAATTTAGGGAAGAAATGAGCCCCATCACCCTTACAGTAGTTTTAATATGCTGGGAACTCATTAGATTTCTTAAGGCTTTAAACCAGTGTTACTGAGAGCTACGCAAATCCCTGAGAACAGAGCTGATGATTCTGCTGGAGCGGAGAGAATTTCCCTTATTTTAACACAGGTTTTTAACACAAAGACAGACATATGTTCAGAGCTGAATGAAACTGTTGTTGCCCAGAAAGAGACCTCGCTTCCAAGGCTTACACCATATTTTCTTAAATTTTCGAAGGACAAAACCCAGCTATTTTAATGAACCTAACTCAATAATTCCTAATCCTAAAGTTAAACATTAACAGTGAGGCTTGAAAACTGGCCTCCCAAGTTTCAAAACACAAGTCATGACCAGAACCCATTGCTAAACATTCCTGAAAATAAGTTTTGTTTTGTTTTCCCCCTCATGCTATGCTAAACCTTGGAAAAACTAACTCGCTCCTAATATTAAGCCTAGAATAAACAGATTAGAAGCTCCCCTTCCCCCTGCCCTGCAAAAAATAATGCCTGTAAAAAGACATTTTTTTTCACATCAGTGAAATCTGAACATTTGTCTATTTTATGGGCTCCTTAAAACCAAATTATCTCTCATTTTCTTATTTGGAAGACTGAGATAAACGTTTCACAAGTTAGAAGTAAGAAGATTTTTTTTTTGCATCCTTTTGATTAATAGAATTTGTGACTTTATAAAAAATATCAGATCCAGCTGTGTTCCACCTGAAATGAGGAGATGCCAAGCATCCAGTGACAGCGATGTCCCTGTTCCTTTCACAGTGGCAGTGTGTGATCACAACCCATTAGGAGTACACTGAACGAATGCTGGGGAAGGCGGGTTTCAACCAGACATCTGAGATATTGTTTGATTCCTCATAATCCATTAACTTCGAGGTGTTATTTCAGTAGCTTCTATGGGTTCTGAATCTGGCATTTCTTCTGTGCTCTTTTGCCCTTGAAGCAACGCTAATGCCAATAGAAAGAGACAGCACTCATCCTTGCAGATCTTGTACCCAAATTCTGGTGCTATATGGGGAATCCCTTCCCATCCAAGTGCAGTGTGATTCCTGTGACCTTCAATGCATGTAATTCCTACGGTTTGGGCTTGTTGCATTTAAAAACGGTATAAGGTGAGGTACTATCCAGGGAAATAAAAAAAACCAAAAACCCAAACCTCTATCACATTGAAAATCCTGGCAGAGAAAGTTTCTCGGAAGAGGCTGAAGTTGCTGGAGGGAGCACTGATCTGCCTGTGTTGATCAGATTCCCCTCAAGTTAGCTAACATGCCTCCCCATATCACACGACAGTTACAAATCTCAGATAACAGCATGCGCTCCAGATTTACAGCCAAAAATGGACATCTTGGGATATGGAGAACTGCAGTTTATGAACATTTGGTTTTATGTTGGGTCAGACAGAGTTAAAGACAATCTTGGAGCATAGATTGGGCCATCTGTTATCAAGGGAATGGCTGATCAGAAAGTGTTTGTACTTTAACACTTCAGGCTCAACTCCTGCAAATGCCAAAGCGTGGAATTGACTTTATTTGTGCATGTGAAGATGTTCACAGATATAAACTTTGGGAGTTGGGTGTCTTTGAAATAGGAAGGTGGCTAGGCAAGGCAAGGCACTGAGGCAGGGAAAAAGAAGGAAAGAAGGAAAAAGAAAAGAGAGAAAGAGACAAAGAGAAAGAGAGAAAAGTAAAATAAAGCAAGATTGATAGAAAGAAGGATGTATGGAAAGATTTATGTTATCTAGGAAAAAGCTGCCGAGGCTTTAGAAGTTTTGACATACTCTGGGAGGTGCCAGACCATCCCCCAGGACCAGAATAAAGGCCAATATTTGTGAGTCTCACGTCTTCCTCCTGAATACGTGTGCTGAGTACAATGACACCATTTGCAGAAGAACAACTCAATGTGCATGTGCGTGTTGCAGTCTGACAGGGATTACTCATTTCCTGAGTGCAGCAAGTGTAGTTTCTTCAGAGTTACGGCACCAAGTGTAAAATCCTCTAGCACACAACAGCCTCTGAGGGAGCGGTAGTAACCCTCTGCTCTTCTGTAATGTTTGCACCTTGAGCAGCTTAAAAAGCTTTTGAAAAGAAGGTGAAGTTTGTTATGCCTGAAAAGTTATTGGAGGGAGTGGGAAATAAATATGTAATTTAAAGGTGTGTCCCAACACAAGTACCATTAGTATTCCTGTGAGTAGATTTTCATACCGGACTTGCTATGCTTACTTAAAAGGAACTCTTACCACCCTCCAGACCCCTGCATTGCCATGATAAGGCCTGCAAAGGCACCTTTTAACTGAGGTCATCCTCAATAGGACTGGTCCATCATTGAACAGGGAACAACTGCTGCGAGTACGTGTGTGCGTGCGTGTGTTCAAGGATCCGCAGGTGGCCAGCTGTGCGCTTGCATCTGCAGGAAGCTCAACATTTTGGACAGTTAGAGCCCAGAATGCCCCTCTCTGTAGTGCTGTCAGACAGGCAGATCACACAGACTCCTCTCTTTGTTCACTGGCTCTCCATCAGGGTCCTATCAAGCTGCTTTTTATCACATCAGATGGTACCAAAAGCCACCGAGGTGTTTGCTCAAGGAGCCCTGTCTCGCTGGGACCTCAGGATGTAGGAGGAGATATCTGCCCTGGGAGACAGCCTGAAGACGAGATCAAGTGACTGTGGCTGTCCCAGAAGATGGAGGGCTGCCTGTGTCAGGCTATTGTCCCGCTCGAGAGTTTAACCCACAAACAGAATGAACATCTCTGCATGCAAAAGCCATTTCACTCAGATAGCACTAAGTTTAAGACAAAGACAAATGGTGACAGTGTCTTGCTTCTGCATGCTAAACTAGTGGTTAGGGGCTTCCCAGGAGGTAGGAGATGTGGGTCTGCCAAGCTGGGCACTAACCATGCAGCTCCATGGCATCTGGGGAGGGGGACGATGCTTGCTGGGGTGCAGCTTGTGATTCCAGAAGGAAAGGGGGACGGAAGCAACAGGGATGACTTCTGTGTGAGGTGAGACAAGGCAGATGTGAGCAGGGAGCTGGGGTCTAATTGCTCTACTTATGGGACCACTAATCCTTCAGGATTCACGAGGAGGAACACACTTAACCTGTCAGCACCTCCCTGTTTGCAATCTCTGTTAGATGCGCTTCTGCCTCTTTACTGTTACATTTATAGGTGAGGAAGATATGGCTAATTTAACAGTGTGTTAAAACCAAGGATGCCCTGTTAAACCCTGTATCAGTCCTTTTAAAACTTTTTTTGCAGAACCAGCATTAGAAAAGATATTTTAGATATCTATTTACAGGCTGAGGCTTTTTATAGGTGTAAATTGTCCCATAGCTTTCCTGGAAGAACAAGACAAACATTAAAATATTCCATGAAGATAACTGACTTTACTGGCTTTGCATGCTGGATTAGTGTTTTTATGGTTTTCACGCGTCTTTTGTCTCCAGTGCAGAGGCGTGAGTCATGCTTTTTTATTGAAGAAGTGCATATTATTAGAGTGGTGTAGTTCTACACTAAAAAGATTTTCACAAGAGAGTAGAATGTGTGAATACGTAAGAAACTTTTATCCACGCAGTTTTTATTTCCTGCTCTGAATAAGCTGCATCATAGCCATTAAGGATGTGATCTGGAGGTCTAGACAATAACAGGGCTATTTCTTTGTGCTCTAGTCCTCTCTTTTTTAACCAGGCAGCAATTTTTCTCACATCCAACTTCATGGTCTCAGTATAGGAACAGAGTTCAGAGTCATCACCTGAGTCATTAGCAGGACGAGTTTGTCCTTCTGCTGATTTCAATGCAATGGCTCAGAGGAGGATGCATTGCTATTTGTATGGTGCATGAAACAGCACCAGCCTCACAGCCTGTTCTCTTTCTTGTCCTCTGCCACCACTGCAGCTGCAGCCAGGAGTGCCTTTGATTGCCCATGTGCCTGTCACAACCCTGCAAATAAACCACCTTTGCTGAGAAGGGTACTAACAACCAGCCTGTCTACACTGTCAGATACCATGCCCGAGGTTTGGTTATGATGCTGTTATCCTGAAAGCCACAGTGTGAACTTCGCTTCAGCTGTGTCCCTGCAGAGCTGCTCACGAGCCAGGGTATGGTTAACACACTGTTCAGTCCAGCTCAGAGGAGGTGCATCCCAGGGTCGTTGGGTTTCTCTCCCAGAAAAGAGTGAGTACTGCAGAGCTGGTGGGGATGAGTGGTGCCAGGGGAAGTCCCCTGGTCTGGAGCGATGAGCTGCCAATAGTGGTGGTGGCTTACAAAAGCCAGACCCCTCTGTTCCTGCCTCCCACCCATGCCAGAGCTCTGGTCATCCCAAGTACCAGACTTTGGTCACCAGAGGATTTAAGGTTTCTTTCTCAGCTCTGCTAACGTGCCAGTGTGGCGCACAGCTTCAGTCCCAGCAGGCCTGCTAGTATCTGTGCAAGGAGATTAATGGGCTTGCCAGGATTCTCACCACTGCGGGGCAGACAGGATGACTCCAGGATATCTGATTTAATGGCGAATGTTGCTCTGAAGCCATCAGTGGGCTGATGTTTCTGCTGAACGAGCTGACATGTCTTTGCAGCTCACTCATCCATGGTGCAAAACTGCTGCATGCTCCACACCAGCTGTAACCTCTCCCAAAAAGAGCTGCTGGACACCAGAGGCTGAGGCGGGTTTCTGTCTATGGTCAAACACATTTAAACGCAAGATAAAAAATGACAGATCAGTGTAATGAAATTTGGGCTAGTGTTGCTCGCAGGACCAAAGGCTAACAGATGGCATCATCTCTGGAGAACCCACAGTTTTGCTTACAGCTTTTAACCATCTACAAGGGACATGTGAAGGGAGACAAGACATATTTGGGGCAAGGAGGGACTGCTGTGAAGCACAGAAAAGGTCCTGTGAGAGTCTGAAGTTCAAACAAAAACTGAGAGACAAAGCATCCTCCTCTCAGTTGACCGTGGCACCAGCACAACCCTGCTGACTCCAGGTCATTAGTCTTTATCCACATTAATACAAAAGGTTCGGGACACAGGATTTCAGACCACCAAGTAGTTATATCCCATTGTTGGTGGTAATGTGATATTTGTTTGAATATGAAAACCTGTCTCATAACATGAAACCTTATTGCTAAGACCGCCTACCATGAGCGAGAAAAACTGTGTAAATGAAATGGTAACCTCTTTGCTCTCACTGCTTTCTTTGCTAAAATAGATAAACAACAAAATAGTTCAGTCTCATGAACTTGTTTCTGAGCAAGACAGTCCTCTCACAATGCCAGAAACATGAGGCTGGACCTGAGTCAGGGCTCAAGAGGTAAAAGGAGACACCGTCTACAGCTGTGCGTGGCCCTTGACCAGACAGAGTGTGAAGGGACATGCACATCCAGACATCACTGATGCTGTAGTGGCAGCTATTTCCCACTGACCCCAAGTGCAAGGCCTCTGCATGGATCTGTTTGGTTTCTTTCTCTGAATTTTATTTTAAATAGGTTTTAATGGGCATGAAGAGATTCACAAAAAGTTCGCCCTTCAGCTTGTTCATCTTCCCGGAGAGTCTTCTCTACTCCAGCTATGTTCCCCAGGGGAGCTGAGGGAGCATCTACATTTGTTTGGAAGAGAAATGAAGATTACAGATTTTTAAAGTAGTGTTTACCCCACCCTCACTCCAAAGGGAAACAAACACATGCATCAAACACATTGACGTTCAGATTGTCATCCCTCTACAAAATGACTGTAACTGCTCTTCAACAGATGTGCTTATAATTAGTGAACACTGTGAAATGCCAGGACCAATTTAATACTGCATAATACTGACAGTTGCTCAGCAGGAGACCTGCAGGTGTGCGTGGAGAGTGAAGCTCTGATTTGGTTGCAGAACTTTAAGGAAAATCAAACCCTGCAAAAGTGT
Source organism: Syrrhaptes paradoxus (assembly GCA_013400615.1). Taxonomy (NCBI): domain Eukaryota; kingdom Metazoa; phylum Chordata; class Aves; order Pterocliformes; family Pteroclidae; genus Syrrhaptes; species Syrrhaptes paradoxus. The sequence goes on from VZTO01020454.1 coordinate 332,751, forward strand.
ATTTGTTCTAAGTTCAAAACATCCCTTAGGTTTGTTGAGACTCCAGCAGGCAACAGCTACCTTATTCATGTCCCTGAATATAATGCAAAAACTTACGGGTTTTTTGCACAATTTTGATACCAGCTGCTGGGCAGAAGCTTGGTTCAGATCAAATTCTCCATCCCAAACTGAAGAGCTGCAAATCCACAAGAACCCCTGAGATTTCATGTTGTGGAGGGGTCCCCCAGAGCCATGGATTAGTTCTGTAGAAAGTTTAGGATGATCAGCACTATTGGCATGACCAGCTAACACAGGCGGTTACAAACTATAGGAGAACATGCTGATCTTGTTTCCTATTCCTGGAAGTGTCAGGGCTCAGATGAGGTTTCAAAACAAACAAACAATCAAAACAAAAAAAAAAAAAAGAAAAAAGAAAAAAAAAGAAAAAAAAAGGAAAAAAGAAAAAAAAAAAAAAAAAAAAAACAAAGGAAAAAAAGGAGCTGTCACTGTCACTTGTTGCATGGCTATTCCTACTGAGTGAAGACATCCAGATGTACTTGGGTTGTCCAGAGATTACATGGGCATGGGACCAACAGTTCATTCCTGTTTGTCTCAGTAAAAAGTTAGGTGCCCAAATAAGCATCAGGAGCCCAAACACTATTAGGTTTGGATGTCAGTACTTGTAAGAGAACTGCTTTCTTTCAACTCAAGTTCCAGCTTTTTTGGTACAGCAATAGCCGGCTTTACACACTGCCCTGAACACGTCTCTGGCTAGGAAGCTCAACCTTCATCATTGTACTGCCAATACCTCAATAACCCTTCCTTTATGAAAAGTTTGGGAGAAAGGGAGAGGCATTTGTTTTATATCAGTTCTCTCATGCCATTTGAAAGCTTACTTCCAGATGAAACCAATCTGGATAAATATATGTAAATGACCACCTTTGTATGGCTCTTCTCTTACAAACTCTTGCGCCAGCTTCAATGGCTTTTGCATGCGATACACAGGTGGAACTCAGTTGCTTAAATGTGGTAAGCTAATGGCTTTGAGATACCTCTTGTTTCTTTTTTTTTTTTCATCTGCCTCTCTAGGAGAGCATGGACTCCTGTAGGTCCTGTGTGACACTGGCCAAGCCCCTGTGGGTGTCTTACGGATCCTAAGCTGTCTCAGATGGCACTGGATGACTATGTTTGGAAAAACAAATCATGGTTGCAGTTTTTGGTTTCCCTATCGTCCTTGAAGGGACAAACTGCAACAAAGTGTTTGAACATGTCTGTTCCCAGTGATAGCTGGATTTTTTTTTTTCAGATTGATGGTGCTTTGATGAAGCAAAAGAACACAAATTAGTGAGTAATGTCTTTTATCAACTGAAAATGTTAAACATGCCTTTTGGTGCTTAAAGGTCCTGCTTGTACACCCCAAAGCTTATCTATTTTTTCCTGTTATACCAATTATTCTAGTAGGAGATACTACTAAAAAACTTTGTTTTTCTTCTCATGGTGAGTTGAAATGACAGTGATACTTTACCCACATGAGGCAGCTGAGGAAGACGAGACAGGGTTTAAACATTCTCTCTTGCCTTTCAATAAAACATTTGAAAGAGAAGAAGGAATTCATAAAGAACATGAGATAATTAATTCTTGAGAGTAACTTTTTCTTTAAAATAATTTAAGAATTAGACAACGTTAACTCCAACCAAGCTGAACTCTGGTTTGATGAGTGAGAATTTGGCAAAGCAGATTTATTCAACAAGGATATATGCTTTAAAAAAATCTCTTTCCTGCTAGCAGAAATTCTTTTTTTCATAAGGTTTTTTTCTGTTATTTTTTAGAAATTAGCACTTGTTTCTCTCGGTCTTTGATCCCCAGCACCCAATGCACACTGGCTAGCTTTGTGATTGAACAGATGATGGCATCCTCCTTTGTTCTCTCACTCTGCTTGTGACTGTACCTAGCCTGAATATTATTTGAATGTGGGACGTGACACATCACGTCAACCGATCTGCATGTGTGGCTGTTTAGGGAAGTGAACATGAAAGAAGCATGAGTACTCAGGATTAAAAATATGTGAAACTTCGTGCAGCTACAAAAGAAACTTGGCACATTTTCCTGTCTCAGCTGGCCTTTCTGAGGAACTCTGTGGGCCAGATCCCATTTTTTTGACAGAAAGATAGGGAAAAGATTTCTAAACAGGCTGGCTGTAAAACCTGAAATGATGTAAAATTTGCCTGGTTGTGAGCTTTGTTTGAAGCTTAGCTTATTTTCCCTCAGGGATTTGCTTCAGTTTCCACCCTTTCTCCAACTAATACAGTCAGGCCGGTCCGTGGTGAACGTGGACAATTTATGGTCCTGCATCAGTTCTGTGCAGAACTCTGTGACTTCAGATGGTTTTGACATGAAACCAGATGAAGAATTTGCTCAGTTCCAAAACTTAGCATGCAATTCAGAGCAGGAACCCATGTGGACTGAAACTAGAGCAAATGGTTTTGTAATCTCCTTCAAAGAGAAACAACCAAGCAGAGCAGTGGTTCTGTTAATGATTCAAGGAAGCTCTGTTGATTAATGACCTCAGACTATTTACAAACAAAAATAACTGGAAATGAGTTCAAAAGGAATGTCACATTCCTGTCACTCAGGGAATTTTGACTAAAATATGGACACGTTGACAATTGCACAACTTGGATATGAAAGTCTTTAATTAATTTTTGTATATTCACATGGTGTCGCAAACAGGAATTATGCCATGTAGAGAAGTGTTACAATGTCTTAACAAATTTTTCAGAACACAGCAACCACTCTAGGGGAAGTTGTAGTACTTGCAAATACAAGGTACTAGACTGGTACTAGTATTTTTATCCCATTTTTGGCTTTTGCTTCCCATAATTTACTTGGAAATTACCTTACCACTTCTGGCATTAGGATTTTTAAATGTGGTTTGTGAAATAACCAATAAAGAAATGCAATTAACCAATTACAGTTTTAAACACGTGGCAAATCATATAAGAAACCTCAGCTCCCTGGATAATAGTAAGGAGTAATGTATGAGCAATATGTTCACTTCTGGGCATGTCTAGTTCTGAAAACAGTAGTTCTAGAACTGGTCCATGATATTTACATTTCTAACCATTCTTATTTTTTACTGCAAAATGGTATTTTTGAACTGCTGTTAAAGATAATGGATAGGTTTCACTTTATGCCAAGGTGCAGCCTGGTCACCTTTGTGACTAATGGAAGACCTTTTAGCGCTTTAGCCTTCCAATCCATTCCTTGCTCTGTGCAACTCAAACTGGACCTTTGAGATAGGATACAAGAAAAGTTGCTGTAAACTGCAGAAAGCATGCAGAAAGCATGGAGTGATGTTGGTGAGAGTAAAGAAGAGGGGAGAGAATGATTGTGGATAAGTCTGAAATCTAAATGGATTTCAGTTCTGAAAGATCGTCTGTGTTTCTTCTGGCTCTTTACCTCTTTGAAACAATACGTTCTGAATTCTTTTTTTTTTTTTTTTGGTAATCTGTTGATCTTGGCAGAGAAATCTTGTCTTCAAGTAGTTTACATGAAAGCAGAGTTACTCATTATGGATAGCTCTTCATACCTCCTCTGAAGTTTTCATGAGCCATTATGGATTGCCAGTAACAAGGGAGCAGCTTTCCTGTGCTGTGCTCAAGTTACTGACCGCTGCCCTGAAGAAGTGACCAACTGAAAGGGAAAATTGTGGGTTTTCTCCAGACCTGTCCTTGTCCTGCCCCATGTGGGAGCGGGGTGTTGATCTAGAACCCAGCCTGCGTGCGTCTGCGGTTTGTTTGACAGCACTGACCGAATTAAGTTTTTAAGGTTTAAGGAAGTGCCCAAGCAAAACAAAATGATAGCAGCAAAAAGTACCTACCTAAGCAAAATGAGTCATAGCATAGCAAAACAAAAGCCTCTGTTGTTAAATTTATTTTGCATTTTCTGTCTTCATGGTATTTTAATTGCTTAAACTTTAAAATGTGCATATTTATGTACACATTGAATAGTTGAGATCCAGTATTAAGCTGCCTCAGCAATATAGCTGCAAATTCCCTGTGGTTTGATTTTTCTATTTAATGCATGCATTTCTAGGATACTTTAAATTATTTTAGATCTCTGATCAGGATGAGATTAAGAGTTGTCTTGGTCACGGACCACAGCTGCCTGTAAAGGCAATGGGTATGTGGAGGTTCAGTCCTCTTTAATTATACAGACATAAGCACGACAGAATCCAGTGGTTATGAGCTGAAGTCAGGAAAAGCTGAATAGGTAATAAAAATTGTTTGTGCTGAGCATAATTAGATATTGGAACAGTTTCCTGAGGATGGAGGTAAATCCTCTCTTCTCAGGACCAGATCCCTTTCTGAAAGAAATGCTGTGACTCAGCTCTCAGCCGCTGGCTCTAAGTGAGGAACCACACTAAGACAAATTTCTGAATGGTTAATGCTGCTTCTTCTCTTTTTTAATTCCAGTTTAACGTGCAGTTCCTTTGCGTGAAGATTATAACAAGATGAGGAAATGCCACAGGAAGTATAAGGGAACCAAATTCTCACTTGGCTGCAACCTTTCTCCTGGAGAGAAGCTTGTTCAGGAACGTCTATAGGGTACATCTGGGTGTACTGGTGGCAACAGAGAGGGATCTTGCTGCGGGTGAAAGTACGAGGAGAAGGTGAAACTGTGTGAGGTAACCTGCACATTAGAGAGCAGATGAGAGACATGTCTGTAAGCATCCAAAGAGGAAATGAGAAAGAATCAGGACTTCTGCTCCATATAGGGTATAAAATTAAAAGATGAGAACTTTTCTCATTACGTGGCAATAATTCCATCATTTTTGTGGTTTATGAAGTCACCAGAGTTCTGTGAGGGGTTTAACGCCTCATAATTCACAGATGCCTGTAGGGTGGGCGTGTGCCTGTGTGCATGTGTCTGTCCGACGCTGTTTTCCATGTGCGATTTGCTCTGTCGGGCTGTTTGGGTGGCAGTATGAGCTGAGTAGCTGGGGGATGCCTTTGGGAGGCTGCTGTGCCATGGCCCGCAGGGGAATGTGCCTCAGTAATCACATCAAGGGAGAAAAGTTGGTCCATGGTGGACCATGTTGGATGGGCCACATCAGCACCAGCTCTTTATCAACCGGTTGCATATCTCAGCAGCATCCACTATTCCTTTGGTAAAGCTGAAGGTACATTACACATATGAACACTAGGCTAAAAACCACTTCTAGCTATGTTGCTTGAAGTCTTGCCTTCTCTATGGCACTGGTGATGGTGAATCTACAAAGGTTTGGAGGCATGTTTGAATGTGTATTGAAGGGTGAGACGTCTGTGTGAACTAAAATGGTGCTGGGAACTCCTAGAAATCAAAAATAGTTCCATCGTGTTTCTGACATGACTCATTCCAGAAAGTAAAGGGAAAATGAGAGCCCAAACACTGAGCATGTTGAAGATTCAGAGCCAGATCCACAGGCTTATTCATCATTTGACTTAGTGGCCAAAAGGTAATCTCATGCTTTTGTAGATCCTGAGCTCTTTCCCATTATGCTTTAATTGCAGGCATGAAATGGAAGAACCCAAGAGCTGCTCTAACATGCTCTGAATGCAAAAGGCCTCAGAAAGTTATCAAGCACAATGTTTTCTAGGGCAGAGAGATACCCTGACCTTGCCCTCTAGGATGGGAAAAAGCTCAGAGATTCCTGAGCTTCTTCCACACCATGTGAATTCTCCAGGAAACTTGGGGAGCTCCGAGAAACTGGGATAGTATAAAGTTGTTCTCACTTACATGAGTATCAGGTTTTCCTTTGAATCAGAAATAATTTTTTTCATGCTTAAATGACAGAAGGATCACAGTCTTTTTTTTCCACTTTTTTATCATTCAAGCTGGCTAACTTTCAGTAAAAGCTTGTTAACTCATTTTGATAAGGGAATTCCCACAGCCTCTCTCTCACAAAGAGACCAGCAATTCCCATTGATAAAGTGCTGTGGGATCATATTCCTGACTGCTGGCTTTTAGCAGCTTTTGGAGTTATTTGCACAATTGACATAAATAATTTTAACTCCAAGGGTTGCCAATGTATTTCTGAGAAGGGGGTACAGTTCCATATTAAAACAGAAATAAGAATGTCAAAACCACACTAAATTGCATCCTTCTCTAGCCACTCCTATGAATTAATTGCTAACTGAAATAGTGAGAGATTGGTGTCACCCATGCCTGAGGTTCACTCAGGTCTGCAGAAAAAAGGGGCAATGCATATTGCTCTAGACTGACTAACTCATGGCATTTTATGCAACAACTCAAAATGAGAGGGCAGGTGTATTTGGTGAGCTGCATCATTTGAGCATTTATTGGTTTTTGGCTAACTGACAGCCTCATATACCATTTAGTGTAACCTTTCAGAACCTGCATCCATTTTACCAAAGAAACAAACGCTTCTTTCACTGGAGGTGACTACTGACAAAGTCTAGGAATTTAGTGACACTGGTAAATGCCACCTGAGCATCTTCTCTCTTGCTGGGATGGAAGAATTTATTGGACTAATTTCAAAACCAGATTAAAACTATAGGATGAGATGCTGGGGAGCATTTTACTGTAAAGGGATTGAAAATGAGGAGATTGAAAATGAGGAGAAAAGACAAATAAAAAAGGGATGAAAGAGAAATGAGAGAGAAAAATGAGCAGAAAATAATTATTGCAGTGATAGAATACAGCATGTGTGAATGTGAGTATGATATCTACCACTACTTCTTTATCTTTGGAGTGGTCTACCTACTTCTAGTTCAAAAGACAGTCTCCCATTTAGCAAGGAAAAAAATAACACCCCCTCCTACCAAGACATAAAAAAACTTTAATATGAGGAAAGAAATTTTGTAACCTACATATAGAAGGATGAAGTAAAAATTTTTAAAATGTTCTTATTTCTTGGAATTTGACCATTGCAGTATAGAAATGGTTTGCATCTTAAGGCATGCACGTGCTTTATCTCAAGAACACCCCGAGGGTCCTTACTTTGGGGCACAATAAGGAGAAAGGGACAAGTCTGAGCCAGACCCACACATCCAGGCCCCTGGCTGACACCCCACCTCAGCAGCAATCTTGCAGGTGGAAAGCAAGCGTGGTTTAATCTGATGTGGGAGCATCCACACACCTCAAGTCCGTTTGTTTCTCATCATGAGATTGTTGAATAGTCCTTGGACAGACTGGGATACAAACATCCAGATTCACACTCACTGAGAGGGCAGCTAGATGCCTAATGTTTCTGAAAACAGAGATGTTTAAATGGGTGTCCAGATATACAAGATGCAGGGCTCTTTATTCCTTTGTTCTGAAAGTATTTGTCAGTGTTTGGGTTATTAGCTTTTTTTTTTTTTTTCTCTTTTTAGCTCCAAGAGGTGCATTGCTAGCTGCACATGCCTGAGGTTGCATACAGGCTTCTTGTGACCACTTCTGATGGACTTCTGTGTTTGGAACAAAGGCCAATTTTGATCTTATTGACCAAAATCCTAGATGAGTAGAGCCTTTACAGATTTATCATTTTCACTGCTGCTGGTGCTGCCTGTCCTGGTATGGACAAAATATCCTCTGGCTCTCCCCACTGTGCTGGGAGAGAAGGGATGTAGTGTGGCTGCTACAGCAGAGCTGACAACACCCAAGGGTTGCAGCACCCTTCACAGGGCAGGATGCACCCCTAATCCCTCGTTTCTTGCTCTTTACCATTGCTGTTAACTCAGAGCATTAGATTAATGCCATTGGGAAATGCCTAGTGGCACGACAGTGGGTCACAGCCCTTGCGCATTGGCACAAGCTGCAGGTGGCAGAGACCAGTTGAGTCTGATGGAGCTCCCCAGTGCCCATGTTATTTTTTAAAATAGGATTTACTCTGCCAAATCCCCTGGAAACTTTTGAAACTGTTTATCCAGTGCAGAGTAGGAGACGTGAAGAAAAATATAAGGGTTAGGAGTCAGACCAGTCCTAAAAAGAAAAAGGAGCAAACGTCTTCAACATGTGTGAGGAAGTTAAGATTTTTAACCTTCAAATAAGACAGGGATGGGGGGGCGTTCTTTGCAAATGCTCATGCTGTCATAGACCATTTTGCTTAATTGTAGTTTCTTAGAAAAATAAAATATTTGGGTTTGATATAGTTTGTCATATTTTCCTTCATTGTTGTTCTCTCTTCTTCCTTTCCTCAACTAAGGTGAGGAAAAAGGATAGATATGGAAAGGTATTTGAAGAGAAAGGAGATGTGTATTTTCATTATAGGAAAAGAAGAAAAAGGAGAAATNAGAAGGGGAGTCCCCCAGTTCCCTGCAATGGGGATTCATGTCCTATTAAGGACTTGAGCCTTTGCTATCACTGAAACCCAAAGATGCCGCAACACTGTGCTGAACCCAGCACCCACCCCCTCCCTGGGTGCCACAGCCCAGCCACCCTCTGCCTTTGCACGTCTCCTGAAATGCAGATTTTTCATACTCTCAGCACACGATTCCCCCAAAAGGCCAATGTGTGACGGCTCAGCCCTCTGACAGCCTGTCCACCAGCACATTTGCAGACAGGCTGCAGCTGGGGTCTGCACAGAGCCGTCCTGGGTGGGAGGCCACCGCCGCCCCCGGGGGAGCCTGCTTTGGGGAGCAGGGACCTCTGCTTCCATCCTCCTCTGTGTTTATCAGTTCCTAACTAATGAGCCCTTCTCCTCTCAAAAGACAGTTATCCAGAGTGATAGTAAAGATGAGAGCCACAGTAAACCAGAGAGAGAGCAGTGGGGAAATGTTTGAACTCGGGGTCTTCAGCCCGGCTAAGTGGAGGGGAGAGTGTTGTTGCAGTGAAAGGACTATTAAAAATACAAAGTACAGACTCTCTGGGGCCTTAGATGTTGTTTTACCCTATGAAACATGATTTCTTATTTTTAAATAGCTGTCATGCTTGTTAGTTTAATTTATCCCTTCTCAGCTGCAAACTACAACATTTTACGAGCCTGACTGAGGGCATTTTCACACAGGCTCTGTGGCTTTGTGCACAGCCCTGCCAGAGCCAGGCTGGGCTAAGCCAGGGTCATATTTTGTGCTCCTTTATACCCCTGCAGCCCTGCTCACACCAGCCTAGAGCCCAGTGTAAAGCCCATGAGGTTACTCAGCTCTTTAAAAAGGGTTTTGGAGAGGAAACACCTTGAAACCAGCCTGTGGTGCAGGTTCCCTTGTGGTATCAGAGACTCCAGGAGGATGACGCTACTNCTGCCTGTCCTGGTATGGACAAAATATCCTCTGGCTCTCCCCACTGTGCTGGGAGAGAAGGGATGTAGTGTGGTTGCTACAGCAGAGCTGACAACACCCAAGGGTTGCAGCACCCTTCACAGGGCAGGATGCACCCCTAATCCCTCGTTTCTTGCTCTTTACCATTGCTGTTAACTCAGAGCATTAGATTAATGCCATTGGGAAATGCCTAGTGGCACGACAGTGGGTCACAGCCCTTGCGCATTGGCACAAGCTGCAGGTGGCAGAGACCAGTTGAGTCTGATGGAGCTCCCCAGTGCCCATGTTATTTTTTAAAATAGGATTTACTCTGCCAAATCCCCTGGAAACTTTTGAAACTGTTTATCCAGTGCAGAGTAGGAGAAGTGAAGAAAAATATAAGGGTTAGGAGTCAGACCAGTCCTAAAAAGAAAAAGGAGCAAACGTCTTCAACATGTGTGAGGAAGTTAAGATTTTTAACCTTCAAATAAGACAGGGATGGGGGGGCGTTCTTTGCAAATGCTCATGCTGTCATAGACCATTTTGCTTAATTGTAGTTTCTTAGAAAAATAAAATATTTGGGTTTGATATAGTTTGTCATATTTTCCTTCATTGTTGTTCTCTCTTCTTCCTTTCCTCAACTAAGGTGAGGAAAAAGGATAGATATGGAAAGGTATTTGAAGAGAAAGGAGATGTGTATTTTCATTATAGGAAAAGAAGAAAAAGGAGAAATTTGAAAAAAGGAAAACAAATGTCAGCATTTGAATTTGAGAACATTACAGAGTAATTTTTGATTTCAGATTATTTTCAGGCTTTTTATCCAAGAAATAGAAAAAAAGCACTACATTTCCCATGAAAAATTCTGTCACAATTGTGAAGCTATTTCTCATCGAAAGCAGACATTGCTAATAAAAAAATGTTCCAGCGAGCTCTGCTGAAAGTCGTGCTTTAGTTGGCTTACACTGTGGCACACAGCTTAGCTCCATTTCAGATCACATGCAGATTGTCATCAATCCCCAAATCAGTTTTTGCCCCAGAAAACTTATTTTTTAATCCATGGGAAGAGTGAGGGTGTTTGCAGAAAGCAGCCAGCTGGGGACAGCTCTGTTTCTGCTCCGCTTCACAAAGCGATCCTTTCTGAAAACTCACCTGCTCCACGCTGAGGCCAGCGCTGCCAGTTCTGGGCGCTTGGGACCTGCCGTTCCTCTTGTCCTTTGGGAGGATAGAAGTGTATCAAACAGGCTAATGAACTCCTTGTTTTCAAGTCCTCCTTAGATAAACAAGTGCTCTTGTTTTCTATCAGTTAGAGAAGAAGGTAAGGTAAATGCAGAATATTCACCCAGACTTTGACTTTAGCCATGTCTTTGTATCTCTGTAAATTGCTTTGAAAAGGCAGATGACAAGTCTCATGGAGAATTAGTCTGCTTTGAAAGTCTTCTGATAGAACTTCAGAAAAGATGATCAGCTTCTGATCTGGATAATCATAAATCACAAAACTCCATGAGAGTTTTAGGCGTAAGAATAAACCATGGTCTCACCTGTAACCAGCCCTGCACTTCTCTGCCTCAGCTTCCCCATTCAGATAGCTGTCACCGTGTGAAAAGTCGTGCTGAAAAATATTTCTGCTTTGCCTTAAATAATTTTAACACCCCATCTTTTGCCTTTACCAACTTTAAGGACCACAGGGAACAGCATTGTTTTCTCTTCTGGAGAAATGGCAACTGAATGAACACGTATAACTAGTTGGTTTGGTACATAATAATTTATTTTTCGTTGGTGTAATACTGACACAGAATATCTGCTCTCACAGTGAATTTATCCTGAAACTTATTCTTCTTCTTTGAAGAAGCTAGCCATTAACAATCATTGCCAAATTGCTTCAAAGCTATTTTAACTGTATTTGCATTCTCACTTGACTACTTTTAGCTCTCCTTAAAGCAGCAGAGTGCTAAGAGCGTGTAGGCAACACTGATGGATATGGGTGTCATGGTGTTTCCAAAAAGACACAGGCTTTTTTAGAAGGGGAGTCCCCCAGTTCCCTGCAATGGGGATTCATGTCCTATTAAGGACTTGAGCCTTTGCTATCACTGAAACCCAAAGATGCCGCAACACTGTGCTGAACCCAGCACCCACCCCCTCCCTGGGTGCCACAGCCCAGCCACCCTCTGCCTTTGCACGTCTCCTGAAATGCAGATTTTTCATACTCTCAGCACACGATTCCCCCAAAAGGCCAATGTGTGATGGCTCAGCCCTCTGACAGCCTGTCCACCAGCACATTTGCAGACAGGCTGCAGCTGGGGTCTGCACAGAGCCGTCCTGGGTGGGAGGCCACCGCCGCCCCCGGGGGAGCCTGCTTTGGGGAGCAGGGACCTCTGCTTCCATCCTCCTCTGTGTTTATCAGTTCCTAACTAATGAGCCCTTCTCCTCTCAAAAGACAGTTATCCAGAGTGATAGTAAAGATGAGAGCCACAGTAAACCAGAGAGAGAGCAGTGGGGAAATGTTTGAACTCGGGGTCTTCAGCCCGGCTAAGTGGAGGGGAGAGTGTTGTTGCAGTGAAAGGACTATTAAAAATACAAAGTACAGACTCTCTGGGGCCTTAGATGTTGTTTTACCCTATGAAACATGATTTCTTATTTTTAAATAGCTGTCATGCTTGTTAGTTTAATTTATCCCTTCTCAGCTGCAAACTACAACATTTTACGAGCCTGACTGAGGGCATTTTCACACAGGCTCTGTGGCTTTGTGCACAGCCCTGCCAGAGCCAGGCTGGGCTAAGCCAGGGTCATATTTTGTGCTCCTTTATACCCCTGCAGCCCTGCTCACACCAGCCTAGAGCCCAGTGTAAAGCCCATGAGGTTACTCAGCTCTTTAAAAAGGGTTTTGGAGAGGAAACACCTTGAAACCAGCCTGTGGTGCAGGTTCCCTTGTGGTATCAGAGACTCCAGGAGGATGACGCTACTAGGGTTTTTTTTCCTGATTTTGCCTAGGAATTTTGTTTTCTGCTAGATTTTCGGAGTGGTCAGATAATCAGGTCTTCTTTAAAAAGTGACGGTAAACTGTCTGTTACCCACAATATGTGTTGTGTCAGAGGGGGCAAATCCAGGGAAACAGTAAGGGCTTGTGTCGGGAGCAGAGCGCAGGGGCACATGTTCTCACTTGGTTTCAACTGGTGTCTGGACACACATGGACAGTGCTATTTCTATGTTAATAACGGCAAAGCCAATTGTTAACATGCCTATTGCTAGTGCAGCAGCACAATACCTGGGAGCAGAGCCAGGTGAGCTCGAAAGCTCCCCAAATGTGTGCAGCTTAGCTCCTCTGCATGAAATGAGATGGTGGGATCCACTGTAGTGGATCCAGCCTTCTGGATCCAAGGTATAGGTATATTATTTTCTGCTCTGTGCTGTGAATATTCCCCAAACATTTTGCCCCAAGTGGCACAGGAGGACTATGGCTGAGGCAGGAGCTTGAACTTTGAGTCTTTCAAATCCTAGCTCTTTGCCTGGACCCTTCCTTCTCGCTTGGTTCTTGCAGTAGTGTCTATTTGCAAAGGGAGCCAACACAACTGCCAGCAGTTCCTCTGCTGAACTTCCCTTCCAGCAGGCAGATGGGAGGGATGGCCAGAAGTACTACTGCCTTGAACTTCCCCTGTGCAAAATGTGGGCCAGGTTTGCAAACAGGCTGAATCTGACCTGATTTGGTGCAGAACGCTGGGCAGATAAAAGTTTTTTTTTCAGGAAAGACTGATAGCTTGACCTGCAGGAATGCTATAGGCAGCGACTAAGTCTAATTAGAAAGGCAAATGAAATGAGAAGCTCCTCCCTGTACTCAGCCTGGTTAAGGCTCACACATCTGACCTTAGCTTTTCATCAGCTGCAGATTCATTCAACAATTCTAAAACCACTTTCCAGGGTGGGTGTAGGAATAGACAGAGAGGAGCCAGAATTGTTGGCTGTGATCAATAAGCTGATTGTCAGTTCCTAGGTTTTCACAAAACATACGTTCCGTTATATGAAGCAAAACCAGAAGCAGATCTTTTTGTAATACATGGGAGGGCTTTACAGGGAGCCTTCCTTCAAGCAGACACAGGCAGGAGGTATCTAGAAATCTGGAAGACATGAGAATGAAACGATGACTGATAGAGAAAGAAAGACCACAGAAGACATCTGTAAGCCTAACCACATGAGAGACCCAGAGGCAACTTCAAAACCGCTAGTACAGCCACTCTAGGACAGCTTCATTGAAGCAACATGTTACAGAAATATCATTCGGGGCTTTGTATTGATACAGGATGACGACTGCAGTGTGGGGAAAATCTGGACTGAATGAACTGATAAACACAGAGAGGTTTTATTTGCTTGTGGCACTGCCAAGGCTCCAGAGCCAACTGCCTGGGTTCCATTGTTTTGATTCAATTTGACCTTGGCCACATCCCCTTTGCTATCACGCCTCTAGGAAATCTGTATTAAGACACAGAGGTCATAGGGAAAGGTATGAAGTTCAACAGCTCTTGGCTTTAGAGCATTTACTAATGTAAAGGTGAAAAGCCTTGATAATGTGAAAGGTGTTAAAATGCCTTGTTAATGTAGTGGTAGCTTGGCATCATTGTGTTGGAATGGAGATGTTCCACTCTTATCCGCTTACATCAGTAATAAGGTGTTTTAATGAAGCCCCTTGGAGCTGAAAAAAAAAAGATAAAAGCCTAGTACATAACTGGCTTTAGGAAAGAAACCTAAAGCTTCGAGCATCCCCAAATGACGTGGATCTTCAGCTAAACCTTGTAAGATCAATGATGGTTTTTACCTTTTCAGGTGAACCACTCCAGGGCTCTCTGAGGAAGGAAAAACCCGCGCTCTCTCTAGCTTACAGCAGTTCCCAAGAGCTTGGAAGGAAGAGGGTGAAGTGAAAGTGTTAAGTAGCAATTCTCTCCGTGATGTCATTCATTCATCATTCATTCAGTAAGAAATATCTGTCTGGAATGATTAGCTTTAGATGAATCTCTCAGTTTAACTTTTATAGCTTTGTCACCAAACAATAGGGGAGCACCATTACACACTGCTGCATGCCAGTGGCGTGTTTAGCTGAGGCTGGGGCATTACCTGCAAGAAAGGGAGGTCTCTGATAAAACCAGTGCATCTGAACAAAGGACAGTGTCAGGAGCTGCGAATGTGGAGGATTTTGCAAGAATACTTAACTCAAAATACTTTCAAATAATGTCCTGCCCAAAGCCAACGAAAGGCAGTGAAATGTTTTCCATCAGTCTTCATAGGTGTTAGATGAAATCCTTACACAACAGGAGGGGTGGCTGCAGGAGAAAGTGCTGTTGGTGAAATATGTCCCTGTTTCAGCTGTGATGAGGATCAGCCAGGATGTCTCCCCCAGCTCCACGGGCTCTGCAGCAGGTCCCACGGCACCGTGTCTTCTCGTCAAAGCACTAAGTGGCTGTGACACCCTATACATAACAGCTGCTCGGCAGCCCTTTAGTATCACACAGTTACTATTAGGGACTGTCTTGTAATTAAGGGATGGCTGTACAGAGCATGTAGCCGGTCAATAGTTTTCCTAAACAGCCTGTCTCTCGGAAGAAGGCTACATAATGAACAAGTGTCAGTAGGTCATGAGTTAGAAACAGATTTTGTCTTGCTGGGAAAAGTTATGTTTACCAATCATTCATTAGGTGTCCCAGATGGATGCCGCCGGGCAGAAGGATGAGGAGGGAGATCACCACAGCACTATCCTGAGTGACCCTAAAAGAGCAGAAATATTAGCAAATGGTTATTGCTTTTTATTCCTTTGTTTCATCTCTGACCAGGCACATTCTGGTGAAAAATGCCATGCTCTTCCTCATAAAAATGGTCATGATTTTTGCCATCACTTTAACTTAGGTGTTCTGCAGCTGGTACTTTTTGGACAGTTGATGTGATACCCTCAGCAGCGTAGTGACTCATTATATTTTCAGCATGTTCAGTTGGGATATAAAACATACTCAATCCATGAAGAAAAGTTTTGATTTCCTTTCCAGCTCAACACTGGGACTCCCTGCAGTTTTAAAATGCTTTCACCTCCTCACTTATATGGACATATTTCAGCCCAGAGCAAACCACAAAATTAAAAGGAGAGACTTCTCCAGAGCAATTAGAGCCAGGTTTATGAACCACGGTGTTCGTTTGCTGTGGGTTGTGAGTGAGACAGTCAATGCAAAGGAAATTTCCATAATGTATGATTCATAAAAAGCCCCACGCTTTTGAATTTTTACAGAATTCAGACATCTTTTACTAATCTGCAGATCTTTACAGTGTTTTTCTCAGGAAAAAAATCATGGAATCATAGAATAATTTAGGTTGGAAAAGACCTTTAAGATCATCTGGTGCAACTGTAAACCTAACACTACCAAGTCCACCACTAAACCATGTCCCTAAGCACCCCATCTACATGTCTCTTAAATACCTCCAGGAATGATGATTTCACTGCTTCCCTGGGCAGCTTTTTCCAATACTTGATAACACTTTCAGTGAAGAAACTTTTCCTAACATCCAATCTAAACCTCCCCTGGCATAGCTTGAGGTCATTCCCCCTTGTCCTGTCCCTGGTTACCTGGGAGAAGAGTCTGACACCCACATCACTATAACCTCCTTTCAGGCAGTTGTAGAGACCCATAAGGTCTTCCCTCAAGCCTCCTTTTCTCCAGGCTAAACAACCCCAGTTCCCCCAGCCGCTCCTCACAGGACTTGTTCTCTAGACCCTTCACCAACTTTGTTGCTCTTCTCTGGATACACTCCAGCACCTGAATATCTTTCCTGTAGTGAGGGGCCCAAAACTGAACACAGTATTCAAGGTGCAGATTCAGCAGTGCCAAGCACAGGGGGACAATCACTGCCCTAGTCCCGCTGGCCACACCACTTCTGACACAAGCCAGGATGCCGTTGGCCTTCTTGGCCACCTGGGCACACTGACAGTTTATATTCAGCCGGCTGTCAACCAACACCCCCAGGTCCTTTTCTGCTGGGCAGCTTTGCAGACACTCTGCCCCAAGCCTGTAATGCTGCGTGAGGTTCTCATGACCCAAGTGCAGGATCCGGCATTGTGACAACTGGGGAGCACGTGGGGTGAAGCAAACCACTGCATATGATGCTGAGATCTGAGGTGGCGCCAACCAGGGGGTATGTGGGCTAGCACAGGAATTCACCCAACCACTTCTGGAGAAACTGTCTTTCTCCCCCTCAGATTTTGCACTCATAAATAAGACCAGACTCTTTTTGTGCATCTGTTCATGCCTGCGGGTAGTCCCTTGCCCATTGAGAGTGGGGACATTGGGCTAACACACGTTGGGCTCACAGATATGGCAGTGAGCGTGGTGGGAGGCAGGCCACATTTGTTCTGCTGGTTTGCAGGGGAAGGATGCCACGGAAGGATGGTGTGATATCAGGTCCCCAACATGCCCATGAGCATAGTCTGGGCTCTACAGGGAGCCCTGCTTTCTTTCCTAGGGTGCTCCTCAAAGCAGCCAGGATGGGACTAATTTGGCCACAGTATAGCTCCTGGGTCACCTGCAGTTCCCTTTATAACCAAAGAGGAAGAAAAGATTCTTCTAAGCCAAGGTGAAGTGGACACCTGAAATAGTCATAAATGCACATTTCTCTGCATCAAGTACAAAGGCAATCTAGCACTGTTACACCATGTACATACTTTTATATTTTCCATGGCTAAAGTTAGGTGTGACAGATCCCTCTCTGGTGGCTCAGTCTGATAAAGGACTGAGACAGATGAAATTTAAACAGATATTTTAAGTGTTTATTTTCTTCTTCCTCTCCTGAGAATCCCAGATGCTCATTGACTCAACAAATTCCCACCTCTACAAGGGAACTACGTACATGTCTCAGCTGGAGACAAGTGATTAAAGCTGTAGGACTGGCCCACTCTTAGTTATATTTGTCTCCATTGAATGTAGACAGGCAATTTTGGGCGTGAAGAGACAGAAGAAAAAAACCACCTCTACCATGCTGTCCTGCTGTCCCCTCAGGCTGTGATGTCTCAGAAGCCCCTGTGCTTGGACAGCAGGAGACACCAGAGAAATGTGGTAGGAGCTTCTTTCCATACCTTGTTCCTGCTTGCTTTACAAATATGTGCCAGAAGGCAATGAACCCTGATAAAGTCCTGTGACTGGGTAGGTGGGTGCAGATGTCATGAAGAGTCACCAGGAAGACACTGGTGCTGTTTGATGTTGTCCCAGGGTAGTGTGAAGGTCTGAGGAACCTGAGATATGCAAAGCTGAACAGGTTTCTCTGGAAAATTTATTTGGTCTTAGCTCACTGTCCATTCTTGCAGTGAAAAAGAGAGTCAGCTTTGTGGACAATTCAAAATAAATTCTGGATGTTGCCAGCTAGTTTAACCCTCAGTTTTTAAGCTGGTAAAATCACCTCCAAAAACTGTGTTAGGAGAGCTCCAGGATTACTAATGCAGCTGTGTCTACCATACCCTTACAAAAGTCTCATGCTTTTTCATCTCCACAGTATTTTGCTGTTCTTTTCTCCATTTTATGGATGGAAAATAGAGATTTACAACAACTGAGCATGAAATTCATTCGTGCCTAAGTAGCATGCACTATAGCACAGGGAAACCCTGTGCTGGAATATAATGCTGACTGCAGGGGTTTGGTGCTCATGCCAATGCCCACCAGACTGCCAATCTGTCGTCGGCCTTAAGAAAATCCTCAGTGAGTAGCAAATTCACTCCGCGTGTCACCATAAGACATATTGGCCCCAGATGAGAGGAGCTTTGCTGAACCAGGCGTGTGTTCGGCTCCTCGTCCTCATCCCTCCCTGCTGCGAGAGCAAGTGGAGGGCAGGGAGGGGAGCGGGGAGTCAGAGCTGAGACGGGACGAGGCAAGGCGATGCTCTCCAGGTTATTATTCCAGTAATTAGAGCTATAGGAATCCCTGTTATTCCCAGGATGCTTACACAGAAGCTGTTTGTATTCTACAAACCTCCCCAGGTACTCAGAGTGGATTTACCTAGTGCAAGGTAATTTGTAACCCCGCTGTCTGTGTATTTACTTTGGGCCGTGCATGCTCTAAATGGGAGTGAAAAATCTCAGGGATGGGGGGAGACAAAGGAGGAGGGATTCTTTGCGCTGATGAATTGAAGTGTTGTTTGAAAGAGGCAGACAGGATTCCCGATATTGCTTCAAGTTTGGAGGCCACAGCCAGGAGGGGGAGGGGAAAGGACAACTCCTTTAATGAGAAAGGCTTGGGGTTTTTTTTTCTTTTTTTTTTTTTTTCCTAGCAATTTTAATTATCACTAAAACCTCCAGCCCATTCAGACTCCTGAGAATACAGTTGGGCTCTCAGCTGAGGTCTGCATTTATTAAAATCCACCCGTTAGGCTGGGAATGCGGGCTGGTTTCTGTAGTGGTGTCACCGCCGGTGTTACGGGTCTCCTGGTTCTCACATTACGCACCACGGACTCCACCACTCCGCATTAGCGAGGCCCAATTAAACCAAGCAGTTGATTAAACAAGCCAATCAGGGTAATTAGTTTAATCAGATTCCCTTGGTAGCCAGCACTGAACTGCTTGTAAAAGGCAGTTGAAGAATGAAGTGCACCTACTTAAGCTCCTATTTTATTTTATTTTTTTATGCCTGCGGTAATTAGAATTACCCATGGCGAGCTGAAAATCCAAAGGCCCAAATGGGGAGCGGGGAGGACGATTAATGAAGGCGATGATGTGTGAAGCAAACAGAAAGGAAGACAGGATGTGTGGTAAACAAATGGAGAGGAGGCAGCCCTCTGGAAAAGGGCACAATGTGCAGCCTCTCCGCCCCGCTCAATGGCTCTGTCTGAAGTGGCCGGAGACGCCAGGGCTTTTGGAGGAGACAGGGGCACGTTCCTCCTCTCCCCGGTGCCACCTCTGAGCTGAACCTTGCATGGGAAGGCTGGGAGGGCTTTTGCAGCTGGTTGCTGCCGGTGGGCATCCTGCACTGTCCCAGGTCCGCTTCTTTTGCATCCTTCCTGGTGCAGAACCTGAGAGTTGCTGTGAGACAGGTGACAGCCCCGTGAGTTGGACAGGTCCGGTCCCTGGACCTTCCTCTCATCCCAGGAAGGCTGGGCAGAGGAATGGGACACCCAGCCACTCCACACTGTGGGTCCAGATTTCCAAGTCTGCCTTTTTGCTTTGACAAGTGCTAAACCTCTCATGTTGGCTTGCTAATATTACTTGCCTGACAGATGTTGCAATTATGCAGAAAAAGCTGAAGCTGAACATTCCTCAGTGTCTTTTGTCTCACTAAACAAAGCCCAGATTTTTTCCTTCTTGTCCTAGCTCGGCATTAAAGTAAATTTCATAGGCTTGGTTTGTCAGCTGCCCATAGTCACCAGGGAAGGGACTCAGGAGACTGGGATTTTAGTTCTGCTTCTGCCACAGACCTACTGTTTGTCAGCTGAAGACAGTGCATAGGGAAAAGCAAAACTTCAGGATAACATGCAGTGATACTACCCCAGAACATCCTCCCCTTCCTCCAGAAGTGTGGGAGTTCGGGACCTTTTTATTTAGTGGTGGTATGTTCTTCTTGAATAGTCTTCAGTGATTTTTTTCACCATATGTCAATGCTTTTTAAACTCACTTTCCACACCCACTGCTCCTGCAGCAGGGGGTTCCACAACTGAACCACAGATGGGGCAAAGAGCTGTCTCCTTTAGCTTGTTCTGATCTGAGCAAACCTGAAAGGTTTTTTTTGTGACCTAAATACCTGAAGAAAAGCCATTCTTTTATTCCGGCCATCTTTGTCCATACTTCTG
The DNA here is from genome assembly GCA_013400615.1 of Syrrhaptes paradoxus. Lineage (NCBI taxonomy): Eukaryota > Metazoa > Chordata > Aves > Pterocliformes > Pteroclidae > Syrrhaptes > Syrrhaptes paradoxus. The sequence continues at coordinate 352,742 of VZTO01020454.1, forward strand.
CTATATCCTTTCTGAGGTGGACAGACCCAGACTGCTTACAGTATTCAAGGTGTGGGTGCTGTATGGATTTGTACAAATAAACGTCATAATGATGCTTTCTGTTATGTTCTTACTGATTTTTCTGAAGGTGACTATACTCCTGGCCTCAGTAATCTACTGTAGCAATGAGTTTCACAAGTCAGTTCAGCAGTGTGGACGTGCTAATCATCTGTTATTAGCCTCAGAAATTCGGAGATGGAACAAGAAGGTCTTATACTGTTGTTCAGGGCCATGGATTATAAGCAATATGTTGCCATAAAGCATCTCAACTTGTCTACTCCATCTGTTTATGCTCAGGTCATTGCATTGCAGTGTGCTAAATTAGTCCCAGCTGTCCAGAATGAAAAAGAAAAGAAAGAATATTATAATGCACCCATAGTCTTGCTCTTTCCCTTGGTCTGCAGAAATCCCTGGTACCATCAATCTTGAATCCCTAACACTCTTCTAAATGGATACATTTTCATTTAAAGACCCATCCAATCTAATTTCACTCCACTTACAGCACCATGCATATATAAAGCTTTCCCACTATATTTAATGAGTGGCCAGAGTCTATCAACCCCAAAAGGTTATAGGGAAAGTTCTCTGAAAGACGCACTTTCTATTCTCTTAGCTCATTATTCCCTCACATAATAATTTTCAGAACTATATCAAATACATTACCCAAAGATATTCTTGCAAAGCACTTACAGTAATTACTTTTACCTAATACACTGCAATGTAGCACTCAGAAGAGCTAATTTCCCCAGCAGCTCTTACCTATCATCAGAGGAAAACAACCTGGCATCACCAGGCTGACTGTTGGAGTCTGATAAAATTGAATAATTAAATGCTCTTGACTTGTTTTACTGTGGAAGTGTTTTGGGTTGGTGCACTCTTTTAAAAACCTTTGTCCACTTATGTCCTTCTGGTTATTGCAAGAAAATAAGTGCTTGTAAAGCCTTCATCCAAGCCTGAAGTTTTCATCCAAGCTTAAAGGAAGCCTAAAGCCTTCCAAGAAGGAAATCAGACTTAGATGTGGCATAATCAGAGAAATCTATCTTGCACCTTGTGACTTTGTCTCAGGCACATAAATTATGTCTGTACTTCTTACAAAGGACAGCAGTCAGTCCTTGATCCTGAGACCAAGCGGCATGGGCAGCCCAGCAGTGTGGTTTTTATGGCATGAGACATGACTGGGATCAGTGGTGAATACACAGCAGTGTGGCAGGGAACATTTAAAGGTGAAAAGCCTGCTGAGGTAGGTTTGCAAGACTGTGAAGAACAAAAGGAGACAAATCTGAGGAATCAGATCAGTTCCTGGAGAGAGCCAGTGCTAGAACTATGGCTTGGTTTTATTTCGGAGAGCACTGGCTGGAGCAGTCCAAACCAGACAGCAAGCAAGCTAACAACAAGGCAAGGCTTCACAGACATCTGTTTATCAATGTAGATGCACCCAGACAAAAAGCTCAAAGCACGAGACAGAATATAGGTGAAGCAGGAAGACAAAATAAATGGGTCACAAGGGAAAGAAAAATGTTTGTCTGTGGGAAGTGGTTTGCTCTGACCAGGTAGATCTCATCTCTGGATCTTTGGATGTGTCCAAAGGCTGTTAATTTTTTTTAATGAGCTGGGAAAGTAGAGGGCACCGGTAACACCATGAAAACAGATTACTTCATTGAGAGTTGGCTGAGGCGATGTTTTTTTTTCCCCCAGGAGGCCAAGAGATTTCATTAGGAAGCAGGAAATGGCTCAGAGCAGCTACGAGCTTTTCATTCCAGGTGGAGGTGGAAAGGACCAAGAATGAGCGGTAGAGTTGGGGACACAGCCATGAAGACCATGAGACACGTCTGGGAGTGGGGATCACAGGCCATCACAGCTGACCGAGCTCACACAGAGGCAATGTGCCCACAGCCTCAGACCCACTATTTAAATCATTTTAAGTGCATGGCTCTTAAAGGAGGGATGTACTCGTAAAGCAGCTCCACGAGCAGGAGCTCCTGTGGAGGTCTTACAGACTCCCCTGTTATTAGACAGTTTAAGGTATTTTGCACTTAACTTTCAACAGGTAGGAGGTGTTTAAATGAAGTTTTTTGGACTGACCTTTTAAACTCCTCAGTGCTTACGTGTTTGGCACTAGGGTTTTCCCTCTGGTGGTTACAGAAATGGTGTTCACAAAAACCCTGAAATTTGAATCCAAGTCCTAATTCCTCGGACTGTCTCAGTCTAGGTTTTGGTTCAGTGTTTGAAATAAATTTTAAGTCTCCCAGTGCTCCCTTTGAAAACTCGTGCAAAATCCTGTGTCCCTGGAACAATGACAGGGGACCGGGAACATCTGCGCTGGAATGACCATAGCAGGCGTGCTGTACAGTACCGTGTGTCAGCTTTACAAATTCCCATTAATCCCACCACCGTGCTGAGTTTTACCCATACGAAGACAACTGCCTATGTGGCAAGCAAGCTGCTCCTGACCTCGTCCTTGTACCCCACAATGTAGACGAGATATCTGTGATGCTGAGAGAATGAAACGCTTCAGTTTTACATGAAAAAGGGGTATTCAGGCTTCTAGGCCCAGGAGTACAAATTATTAATCACTCCTCACAAGGAATCTGCAGATGGATGTTTAGCACTATTCACCGCAACATAACTGCAAATCAATTAGTTCATTTTGTCCTACCCTGAGGCTGTCTGGCAGACAATGGCAATGTCCTGTGCAAATGCTTTTATAAAGAAGACACAGGGAGAAGGAACCACAAAGGCCATTGGTTCTAACGAGCAATTAGGAAAGTGTGCAGGGCTCGCTTTCTTTTTTTTCCTTCTTCCCCCTTTCTCTCTTCAATTCATTCTGAGGCTCTAATTCTGAAAATGATGCTTTTCTTCCCGACTTCCTGTTTGTCAAATGAAGTGCTAATCAGCGGCTTACAGCTCTCTAGTCAGCAAGGGGAGGATGAGGTAAGAAGGAGTTGGGAAAAGTGGAGAGCCAGGGAACAATGTGGGGGAAATAATGCTCACTTATGCTCTTCAGGCCTTCTGGGCAAGGGGGGCTGCACACAACTCCAAGGAAAAATAACCTACCCTAAACTGCTTGGTTGTGATGCTCAGAGGAAGGAAGCCCCTTGCTCCAGGGAAGGCGCCAAGTGCTACCCAAGTGAGTCTGGTCCCCCACCGATGTGCCTCAAATACCTTCCCTTGGTCCCTGTGCAAGCAGAAGGGAAAGGAGAAACACAAGTCTAGACTGGGGTCACCCCATCTGCCCTCTGGAGGGGATGGATCCCCTTCTAGTGCTGAGAGAGAATGGCTTAAGAAAAGGGACTCCTAACACAGACGCCTTGTTGCATGCCTAAAATTTGGGAGCAGTGAAGCTGGGCTTGGCCAAGCAACCTCCATCTGCAGCTTTACTCAGGGAAAGCTCAATGAGAAGAGCCCCAAGGTGTCTTTGCTGAGGAGAGGTCTTGCTCATGTCCTGCAAGCAGCCCCCTGCCTCTCTGGTAAAGACAGATGCAGAGCAAATACAGTACCACACAGCACATTTGAACTTTCATAAGATTATCAGACCCACCAGTGTATTAAAGGTAGAATTTCTCTGGAGAGATGAGCTGCCTGATGTATAGTGAGAGAGCAGCAGCCTTTAGGATCACCTCCCTTCGCCTTTCAGGTCCCTCTCTGTCACAGCGCTGGCAAAGTGCTCCTGACAGCAGTGCCTCCAGGGGCAAACCTCTGCAATTTCCCACACCCTTGTTTCTCTGCTCTCTTACATTTCACCTGTTCATATTCTGAATTTCAGGAACTGTGGTGGTTGGTGGCATCTTGCAGAGCCTAATAAAGTAGGAATGAACCTTGGCTGGGACACTTAGGTGTTATTGCAATGTAAATCTCTGGAATAGTGACTGGGCGTTACTGGCATACCCTGGATGCCCAGAGACTAGCTGGGATGGGGATCTCTCGCAGTGCATCCCAAGAGACCCCTAGACACATTCTCACCTCTTCCTGTTTTCCATAAGCATTCATACAGGTGGTGATTGGGGTTTTTGTAAACAGGCAGCTCGCGAAATATATGCAGCCAGCAAGAAAGTCTGTTCCAGAGCAGTCCCTGTTGGCATCCCCTTGCTCTGAGGGTATACGTGCTCTCCATGTGGCTGTCTAGTTAGTAGGGCTGATTATCTGAGTTGTGGTTCCTGGACAAGTTTCTTAGTACTACCTTTGCTGCTGCTTCTTTTCTGTTTGCTCTGCTTCAGCTTTGCTGCTTGTCAGGTAACTGCCTGATGGCTTGTAGGAAATTTCAATGTCACACATCTGGTAGAAATGCCTCCTCTGCAAAATCTGCTCTTACAATTGATGTTGGCTGGCAGCATCAGTAAAAAGGTAAGCACCAAACTGTGCATCGGTGAATCCAGAGCTTCAGCTGGCTGAAGCAGATGTGCTAGGTGGAATTTACTCTTTCCATGTGTTACCCTGTCAGGCTCTAAGACTGTTTATTATTATTATTATTTCCTCAGGGACACAATTTATGGCACCTGTCTTTTTGGCTCCTACTGCTCAAGTCACATTTCTTAACACATTTATTCTTGCAATCTCTGTGTTGGTTAAGGACATCCTAATTTGCTGTTTTACTAGAATAAGAACTATGAGAAAAGCTTTCAATAACTCTTATGAGTACAGCTGGGAAAATTTTCTGTGCAAATATTCTTTTTTGCCAAAAATGCATTTTGCATCAACTGAAGCTCTCTGTGCTCTTAAATCTCTTGGAGTAAAGGTGAATAATGTTTCAAGCCAAAAAAAAATTTTAAAAAGGACAATTTCTGAGAAGAGTTTGGCATTCATTAGTAATGGTAGACAATTTTGAAAGTCAACTAACCTTATTAAAAAAAAAAAAGTGAAAAACCTGAAGACAGAGAGTTTTAGGAGCTTTTCCATTATCCAGTTGAGTTAATAGAACTACCTGGTACCAGAAGGGATTGTCACGTTCACCTGTACTTTTAAAATCTTGCTGCTTCCCTTGTCTGATGCTAGTGCTCATTTAATACTCTACCTCACAAAAATACTAACCCTACCAAAGCTTCACCACCATCCGGCTTGGGGCAGGTGGGAACATGCAGAAAGGGTTATGATGGAGTAGAGTCATCCCTCTTGGTGACATCTTGCAGCTGAACATACCTTTGGCTCCTGTGACAAAATCTTTTTCATTTTTTCTTATCTGAAGAAGACCGTAAAAAGCTATGAAAAAAATCTCGGCTAAATCACTTTTTAAATGCTTCAGTAGTAAGCCTATACACCCTGGTAGTTCAAGTCCTCTAGGCACCAAAATACTCTGAAAAGTTTCAGCATTTTGCTCAAAGTAGCTACAAGACCTTTGGCCCAGCAAGGTCTTAATGAACTTCTAAATCCTAGACTGGTCCCTAAACCACTGACCATCCTTTCTCCCTGTCAAACTCTTAACACAGTCTGAGTAGGTCTAAAGAGAAATTAAATAGTGCAGGAATGAAAGAATGCTCACTAAATATCTTCTGTATTTCACCCGTCTCATTAGCTTCATGTTGGAAATGCTTTGCTAAAGTGAGAGAATGGAGGATTCCACCTTTATTTTGCTGCTGATTAAACACTATGTTACTTTTAACAGACTAGTGTTCATTTCTGTCAATATTTTAACAGCTAGATGGGAGTTACCTAGGCAAAAAAACCCCGCTTTACCTGAGTTTGATTAGAAAGCTGCTGAGGCCATACACTCTTAACCGAGCTCCATGAGGCTTTGTGTCAGGTTTGAGCAGATACAGGCTTCAAACCTCAATGGTACCAGATCCTTCTTTCTTGTCAACAATTCAAGCACAGCCACAGTCTGAAATAATGCAAGAGAGATCTTTTTTGCATAACCCACTTGCAGCAATCCCCATGGGAGCCTGTCACCCTCCCAGATCCACAGGACAGTGCATAGTGCTGCAACCAAGCAGGAAGGTACAGAAAGTGAGTCCTCTACTGCATGCAGGGTTTTTACTGCCACCAGTCTTCCACAAATGTGAAATTAAGGTTGATCATGACAAAACATCTGTTGCCCCTGAAGCTGCTGATTTACCCAGATTAAAGCATACTGTGGAGGTGGCTGAAGTTCAGGAGGGCTTTGTGAGCACCAGACTATGCTCCTGATGGAGCTGCACTTGCCAGGCAGGTTTCAACCTTTGCCCAGCATCTTTGGTGGTTGGTATGGCAGGGTGTTGAGCATTTTGGACCTCACAAGTCTGGGAATTACAATGGTATGGTGCTCCTGATCTTTCCCAGTAAGCCAGACCAGGTCAACCTGGCAGGGTTCAACAAGAACCTCTGGATCAGAAGGGGTCTCAGGCCACAGCTAGCCTTGCTCAAGTTGTCCCCAAGCTGAGCATTGTCACAGGGTAGAGAAGAGAAAAGTCATTTCATCTTGTGGGGAATTTCAGAAGGTTTGATTTTCGTCACATATCTTATTAAAAAAAAAAACTTTTGGAAGAAAAGACAGCTTTTGAAATCATGAATCCCATTTCCCTCTCAGCACCCAAAGAAGGAAGGGGAGCACTAAAAGAAAAGGAAAGGACAGAGAAAAAAAAAACAGGGGAAGTAAAATAAATGAGACTTCCTCCAAGCCCCTATAAGGAACCCATAAGCCAGCTCCATTCATGATCATTCTCAGAGAACTGCTCCAGAGACCACATCTATCTGGCAGGATCAGAGCTGGATGCATGGGAGTCCCTGGGGGAGCGTATTGGCTCTTTTCCTTTGGAAGGAGTCCATGGCATCCCTACATCCTTGAGGTTTTCCATCTCAGTGGACACCTACTAGATTTCCCGTCCTCCTGGATGTGGCTGAAGCATGGGTCTCGTTCTCTCCCCTGTGGGAGAACAAGGTAGGGAGGTGTGAAGGAAGTCTGCCAGCATTAGGCAGAATGGCTGTCAATTCACCCTTTTTACCACCCCTACCAGCTCTGACCACCCTGCACCTCCTGCTTGCCTTCAGCAACCTGCTCCCTCTCTGGTCAGGCTTGTTTCTCCGGAGCCTCCCAGTTGGCAAACGGCTTGCATTCAGGCACAGTCAGTATTAGTTAATCAGCACGTTTAATACATTAGCATGCACATATTTGTCTGCATCCACTGAGCTTTGTAAGCTGCAACTCTCGTAGCTCAGGCTGGAAAATTAGTTTCACAGCTGCGGAGGGGAGCTGTTCATTTATTTACAGTCCTTGGAGACCTGCTGAATGCAATGGCACAAAACAAAATGAGGCCTCTAATCCAAAAGCCAGGAAGCTTAAGCACCTGTAGAAACAGTTTTGCATTCCAAGGGGCAAATTATCTCTAATCTTGTTAAATGACTGCACTGCGAAACAATCGCAAAATGCTTTCTTCGATGGCCCATAACCAAACACGAGGGGTCCATTACTGCGCTGTGTGAGGGAGAGCCACTAATCCTCCAGGAGGACACAGCTGATCGCAAAACAAGGGCTGCAGTCAAAAATAAAGAAGAAACGAAATAAAGCTCGAACTGTTTGAGAACGGATGCTTCCAATTTTCTAAATTACAATAGCAACTTGTTGCCAAGCAATTACAGTGTTTCATCTGTTTTTTCCTGCTTTGCCCCCCACCTCATTTGTTTTTCTTCAGCAGATGCTGTTTCTGAACTTTGTCATTCATGTCCCTTTCTCCACCCCCTGTAATTTACAATTGATAATGAGCCACCACCCAGACACTGCCACCAAAAAAAAAAAAAGAAAGGAAAAAAAGGAAAAGTGAGATGCCTTTGTGCATGTTCTCACTCTGACCCAGCAAAAGCACCTTTGCCAGTCATTTTAAATCACTGCTTTTTTAAGCAGGCTGCTAGATTATTTTTTTCCTCACTGTCCAGGACAGATGCTGCTCGTAACTTTGACAAATTGCGCATAACTATGCATTACACCAGTAAAAAGAGACTGAAAAAATAGTAATTATGCTCTATGAAATGCCAATAGTAATTAAAGTCTGCAAACCTCCTACAAATTAAAATAAGTACTTAGTTCAAACAGGGCTCACAGGAGCACTGGAGCCAGACTCTCTGTGGGTATGCTGTGAGAATGGACTTGTTTTTTGTGACAGAGCAGGCAGCGTGGACAGTTCATTACTGCTAGAGTAAATTCAGACCTGGAGAGAGTGCACTGGCACGCATCCAGCTCTGGGCAAGGAGGGACAGCACTGGGGACACCCTGCCCATCAGCAGGGTCCCAGCAAGTCATATAAACTCAGACAGAGCATAGCACTGAAATCAGAAAAACAGATTTTCAAAAATCTGTTTGGCTGATGGGTTCAGTGACTCAATGCTTCCCCGGAGAAGAAGTACCACCAATCAGCAATACCTCGGTTCTGGGCAACCCCATACAACCTGGAGGGAGACATCAGTGACAATCACACCCTGCTACAGTTATTTTGAGAGTTATTCACTTTCTTTCTGAACAACCCACCACTTTTCTCCCCTCTCCTAGTACTGTGCATAGGGAGAGCAGCAAGTGTAGATAGACATGATTCCTCCTACATCTCTTCAGCTCTGATTGTAAAAACTGAGGATCTGCTCCTCTTTCCATCTGCTAAAAGATCTAGCCTCAAGCACAGGCTTTTCCTCACCTTTGAGTAATTACTCTTCCAAAGTTCCTGCAATGCAGGAATGCTGGGAGTAGTTTCTGAGAAGCAATGATGAGTTAAATGAGGCTAATGATGTTCGTTTCTCTTGGAACTGGCCGGCTGAGCTGGTGGAAATGAAATCAATGAAGCTTCATTGATCTATATCAGCTGGGGTTTGAACCCAAGAGCAACCAAACTTTACATACTCAAAGTATTAGCCTCCAAATTAATAAAGAAAGGGTTACATAGAAGAGATACAGCCCTTCTTGGCCAACTGGTGGATGTTGGAGTCACCAGCAAGGCGTGGGCACGAAGCAGGGAAGCTGGGCAGAGGAAGGGTACAAGGAAAGGAAGGGATTATATTCAGCACATCTGCTATGTAGTGCTTGAACAGGCTGAATTTGCACACACCCACCCCACACAGCTGACTCTGTTTTAAGCCTACCCTTGCTTTAAGTGAAATAATGAACTAGGTTTTAATCCCATGCAGCCTCAGAACCTCTGGTTAGCTCCTGGATCCCTTATCTCCAGCTCTGGGACTCTACTTTTATGCAATTAAGATTCTACGTAAAGTTGAAGAACAGATTACATCATCTTTACAGGCATTGCTGAGACAGACAACAGCCTGTTAAACCCAGGCTTCTCCCCCTCCACAGCTTCCCAGAACCTTCAGGCTGGCCCTATGTCTCCTTCTACTTTTTCCTCGCCTTTTCTGTCTCTTTTCATGTCATTCTCCATTTTCTTAAAGGACCTGAGAGCTAATAGATCACTTCAAAATGAATTCAATTACTCCCCAGCAGTGAGATGCTGTGCTTCCTCTACACCAAATCTATGCACTGTTCCCCTAGATAAACAGCACCAAATGTCATCTGAGAATCACATCCTGCTTTCATTCTCTCCCCTCTCATTCGAGGCTCTAGCTTTGTGTGAGAGTGATTCACTTTCTCACTGAATGCAGAGTGAAAGCCCATTTTCAGCACTCTCCCAACACCCATGCACAACCAGCTATTCATTTCCAATGATCATTTGTATTTCTTTTGGAAGACCTTAAACACCACAGGGGATAAAAGGAAAACCATTCAAGTGAAAATAAGACTGGCAAAGATAACACGTTGCCCTGCTGTCAGTGCTTAGCTAAAGATGATTACATATTAATACATTTTTTGCCTTCTTTTGTAACGTAGTTGAGATTTGTATGTGCCTTTGTGAGTGTGTGCATGTGTGTGTGTATTTGCTGTTTTTCCTAAATAACAACTCAGCCATGTAGCCAATTTTAACTAAGTTTTTGAGGATCTCAGAGATATTAAGTGCCTACAAGTTTTTGGAAAACAGATGCTTGAGGAGAAGAAAGAGATGATAATGACAGGAGAAGATGTAGAGTGGGCAGGGCCCTTATTAAATACTGGAAACCCTGTGCAGTAACTCACCCTACAGATACGGAATCCAAAACCCAGGGTTAGGCTGTCTACAGACCAGATCTCTGCTGTTCAGAGGAAACTGTTCTAATAACACCATAACTGTGGCTCCAACCCAGGCCCTTAGGTATGAGCAGCACGTTACTTAGCCACTCAAGATACATAGATGAAACCATATTTTAATTCCAAAAACCACAGTGTGATCCCTGGTTCCCTCAATTACCAGAAAGAGGAAGTGAGCTTGGCCAGTTATTCCCATATGGCAGACACATTGGAGGAGAAAACAAAGCTCTCCACACTCCTTGTCCATGCACATAATGCAGGGCAAGGCTGCTTGTTTGTACAGGCACTGAAGGCCGACACCTAGTAGGTCCTGAGCTATATTTTTTGTCAGATCTAGCTAAAGTGATATTTCACACCAATTATATCAGCCCAGGAGAAGGGACATCATGTTAAATGCAAGATGCCAGGTGATGTTACCTTGCCCTGCAGAACTTCTGTCATATGGTAGGAACCATAAGAAACTGAGTTTTTAATAGAGGGCTGAGCAAGGCTGTCCCTTTTTCACCAAGAACAGGTCAGTGACATGGAAATATAAGCAACCCAAAGACATGGTACAATCAGTGAATGCAGAAGATGTTGAATGTATCTTAGTTTAGAAATACTGGAACATCTATGCATTTGCCTTCCTCAAAGAAGAGGAGGTAGGAAATCTGTGGGTGTCACTGGAGACAACAGTGGACTTCCGTGGGGGAGCTGGAGGCTTGCCAGAGATGCATGGAGCCTGCATGGACAGCTTGGGTCTTTCAGACATCTGGAAAGGCAAACTACTGGTTGATTGCAGTGGCTTGTAGAAGTGTAAGAATTAAGGTAGAGGAAAATACCAGCAGAGGAGCAACAGGGCTGAGGAAGAGGTCCACTGCATTGCAGAAAAAGGAGGAGAAACCATCAGGAAGGAGAAGAACAAGAAAAGTAGTTCAACAAGAAAAGAAGATAAAGCGGAGCTATCTAGGGAATCAAGAGGCTACAAAGATGTAAGAGGGTAAAATACAGGGGAGAAGGGATAGATGAGTATCCATCCACCCATCTGCAGGCAGGAGAGAGAGCACCACTGATTCATACCAGTCCCAGAAAGGCAGGAGACAGAAGGGTCCTTGCTAAGAAGAGCTGATTGACCTGTCATTGGAAAGGGTCCAGAGCAGAGTGAGGAGTACAACATGGATTTGGAAGCTAAAGCAAGTCCTCAAAGGACGTGAGGGGGAATCAAAGATAATTAAGCCCACTTAGTAGGAACATTCAAAGAAATGAGTCTTGGATGAGTCTTCCAGCCTTTCGAAAGGGTAGGTGAAGTCATTACATGGAGGTCAGCAAGTGCCTCAAATATTCATCATGAAGGATGGTTTTGAGACAGTTGATTATGGGGAATTGCTAATGAAAAAGAGATTCAGTGGACTGATTTGACCTCATTAAAGAGAGTGGTATTGTACGATTAAAACTAGCATGTATGAAGCTCTCATGAGACACCGAAAATGAGAAATGAGGGAGCGAATTTGGGAGACATCTATGTAATCCTTACACCTGGATTCAGCACAGAGGAAGATAAAATTCAGTGCATAAGAGAAAAATGGTGTGTATTGGGATGTGAAACAGTAGAAAGCCTTCTATGGAAAGGAAAAATTATTGCTGTAAGCAGCAATCAATAGGCAGTTTGATAATAAGTAGATTTTGTCTAATGCAGGTGGAAAAATTATATTGGCCAGTAAAAGCATTGAAACATTTGTCTACTGATTAAAGAGGCATTAGCAATAAAATGGAGGAACTTGAACCCACCAATGCAGGATGTAAGACAGGATATTATAAGGATAACGGAAATATGGTGGAATAGCATCATATCTGGAATGCAGGAAATGAGGGATAGGTGCTGGTCAGGAGAGATGGGAACAATGACTGTAAGGAGAAGTAGTGCTGTACAGTAATGGTAGGACAGATTAGGTTCAAAGTGATATAGGGTAAACTGGCTAAAGACATTCAAGTTGAGTCATGGTAGGAATCCCCTATAGGTTCCCAAGCTGGACTGTAAGCTAAAAATTTATTTCTTATATATACATATACGTGTGTGTGTGTGTATATATATATATGGAGTGATATATTTATTGAAGTGCGAATTGTGTCATTATGGGAAGCTTTAATTCCAGACACATGTACTAGAAAGTAAATGTTACCAAGAAAGGCCCATACAGTCCTGAGTGTGGGCTGACCCATTCACTGGGCAGTTGCAGGAGAACAAGATGATGATATTTTAGATTTGATTTTGTAGACAGTGGGATCTCTAGAGAAAATAATGACTTTGGGTCTGTGATCATTAGAGGAATCCATGTAAATAAAGTATTAAAGAAGGGATCTGTAACCTAGGTTCAAAGGAGCAAATTTAAATAAATTAGAGGAATTAGCTGTCAAAGATGGAAAAACCCCTTCGCTCTTGTAACCTGCTCAGGATAGCAACCAATACTGCAGAGAAGGGCTCCAGACTGAAGAAAATGCAAGATCCACTTCAAACAGGATATTTGGAGCAGGCAGAGTGAAAGGTTACAAGGGCTGAAAACCAGACCTGACCAGCAAAAGAAGCCACATCTTAGAGGTCAGAAAGCATAGAGAGTTTGTGAGAACCACCAACTGTCAAGCTGAGTTAAACCTTGCAAAGGAAATTAAAATCAAAACCAGGTTTTTCAGCTAGAGGAACAGGAGAGAACAACTCAGCGAGAGCAGAGATTAAAAATATGGCACCAAAACTGAACAAATGCTTTGCCTCAGGGTGCAGTTCTGTGAGACAGGGTGGGATGGCTTAAGAGATTACTTATCTCTGCCAGCAAGCAGAGGCTCTGCTACACTTTCCCATCTCCCTGCCATGGTCATGCAGCCTCGCACCATGTCTTGTGCCAGCTTCTTAACCCATCAGAAAACCACCTCAGCAAAGAACATGGCTAGTTTTTCTACCATTTTAGCAAGCTGAATCAGCTCGGGAAAATGCTCTGCAAGTACCCAAGCTGGTGCCAGGGTTGAGTGGGACCATGGGAAGATGAGGGAGGAGAGAGGCAAGATCTTGCCCTTGCAGCCTGTGCGGCGTTGGAGTAGCTCAGCTCTTCATGGCAGCACCACCTTCGTTTTGATTAAGGACACAAGTGAATTTGCAAGTGAAAGCAAATGAGGATGAGTCTATAGAAATGGGACCACATAGGAGGAAGAAGGGAGAATTGGGGACAGATAGTCTCTGTCCCCAGATTCTGGAAGAAGAAGGATGTGAATTGGCTAGTCCAGCAGCAATGAAGCATTCATTCAGTCATGGGTAACTCATGTAACTGGAAAATAGGATTTGGGCTCCACAGTTAAATAAGAAAAGAAGGGAGAGGACGGGATGTTCTGGGCAACTACTGAGCCATTAGGTTGACCTCAATGTTATACAAGGCTTTATAATAATTTTTTGAAGGAAGAAAAACTGAAAACATGGAAGTTAATAGAAAATTGGATAAAAGGCGACCAGTTTATCACAAGTATGTTGTATCCCTTTTTCCTACTGTGTGAGCTGATCCTCTTTATTCAATCCTAACACAGAAGACAGGAATTGGCTGGTTTTCTTCCGTCAGGATTGTTTTATTCATTGGCCATTCACAAAAAAAAAATCGAATTTCAATAGCCTTGGGAAATGGATGTTCAGCAACATTCACTGTAGCTCACTGGGTTTCCAAGGGCCTTACAAGCAGTGGGTACAACAAAGTATATAGCTGGGCAGTGGTACGGTGGTGCTGCATGTGTCCTGTCAATACGCCCTGCAGCAGGATGCCTGCAAACTCTTGCAGAACAAAAAATCCCATCCCATCACTGCTGTGGCTTTCAAAACGTCCTTCAAAATACAGCAGAGCCCTCCAAATAACATCTATACTTATGTGTTCTTCCCTGGGCTCCCCTTGGTTCTTTAATACTATTTTTGAAGGATTTTGCTCAGAAAGGTCTTTATACTCTGCAGGCACTGCTGAATTGGAATGGGAAGCAGGGTTTCTTCTCATTGTAAGGTAGGCAGGGCTGCCTTCCAGTTTCCCAGCTGCAGAGATTTATAGCCACTACCAGATTCACTAGGTGGCCAAGGTTTTATAACCCAATTGAACAGAATAAAACTATTTAGACTGAAAGCAATTTGATGCAGGACTCAATGACTTTCAGGAACTTGATGTATTACTGTGATCATGTAAGTTACAAACTATATATATATATGTATATATATATTTGACAGATAGTTTTGAAAAACAATGTAATTATTTGGAATGATTTAATTAGAGTTGACATGCTTGCAAAGCATCCCTGGGAATGAGGCAGAAAACCTTGAAGTGTATGGAAGATTTTCAATCTGTGTTAAACCCTGCTCCAAAGAGAGGGGGTTGGTATCCTTCCCAAGGCTTCAGACTCCCTTGAATACAAATTCCCTTTGAGCTTCTCCTGGGTTAGGCTCATCCAGTCCACTACTGGCCTGTCTGAGGCTCAATGCAGCAAAGTGACAGTGGTATTGCAGAAGAGACATCAACCTTCAACATCCTTGGCCAAACTTTGGGGAGACCAACATCCCCAGGATGGCTGGTTACCCCAGCAGCAAGTGGAAAGAGACAATAGGACACCCAAATACCTCTCTTCCAAGTGGAAAGCGTGAGACAAATGGGCTGGTGAAGTCACTTTTCTGAAGTCAGAGATCAGTCCTTTTCCCAACAACAGAAATTAAGCTGGCATCTAGCTCGTGATAATGGTAGGCTTGGGGAACTTGCAAAAAGTTGAAGGGGAATGCATTTATATTCTGCACAGTATCAGATATGCCTCCCTGACCATTGAATTGAGCAAACCATCTGGAGGAGTTTTTTGTTCAGACAAGTAAGATGAGCTGTATTCATTCTCTTTACTTGAGCTACAAAAGCACGCAAAGCTAATTTAGCTCTAAATCCAAACAATAGCTTGCTGCAATCTTATTTGCACCCAAAAGATACGAATTTTTGGGGATCTTTCGGATTTTTTGTTGCTATTGCTCCATCTGCCTGCTATTGTTTGATGGACTTTCTGGAAATAATGGGTTGCAGGCTCTGATGTGCTTGCAGTTCTGAAGCCAATGTGTCCGCTTGTATTAACATTTACAAGTTGCAGTTCTCCTGTGAATCAGACTCCAAGGAAGGCTTGCAGGGTGCTCTCAGTGAAATCAAAAGCCCAATGCATCCATAGTTAAAATGAACCAAAGAGAATTTCCTGAAATTCCACCTGGGCTTAAGCACATTGCCAGGGTCTGCTTTTCAGGCAGTTTTACCATGGGAATGGGTACCAGTCCTGCTGCCCATATAGGATGGACATTTCCATGGTGTGTCATGAGTCTCTGTCCTGCCAACCTGTGCCAAGAACTGACTGTGCATTGGCAGGAGGAAAATACGTGTTCTTTTGCTACAGGAATGGAGATATTTGGAGTGGCTGTGAATGTTCATTGTAGTGTTAGAAACTCTGTGTTTCCAACAAGCTTGCTACTGCAAAGTCATTTGGTAAGAGAGGGAAGAGAGGAATCTGGCGTCTGAGAGCAATTGAAAAGAAATGAAGATGAAAAATAGAGATCAAAAGCTATGAATGACAAGGAAATATCTCAACAGGAACCTTATCTCCAAGACTGGGACGTCTTTCAGGATAAAAATGGCTGCTAATGAATTCTCTCCATATAACTAAACGCGTTGGCTGCTCCCACCCAGACGCCTACAGCTTATGCTTCCCTGCAGTTTTCATTTGCTTTATTGTTTTCAGATGCTGCTTGGTATTAGTTCCTCTGGTAGCTGTGTCATTGCCACCAGCACCGGGGGAATGTGGCTTCGGCTGACTGGGCTGCGAGGCGTCAGCCCTGCCTCTCTGGGGACTGTCTGATACTAAGGCAGAGCTGCCTAACTGCAGCCAGATAATTAAAAACAATCGATGTTATTAAGTGAACACAAGCCCCAACAGCTTTGAGTGTATTCTCATGTATCAGGGCGTACTCAGGCGTCGGGAGGGGAGGCTACAAATGAAGCAACTGGTGGGAATAACACCTCCAAGGAGAGTTTTTGCAGTTGTATGCGTTGCTCCGGCTGGGACTCTTAGATCTGTCCCTTTGATTTGGTGGTGCAAGTTAGCTCAAACTCTGCATATCTTTTCCTTCTGGTTTGAAACACTCCTCCACATTCATTCTGCTCTTGCCCAGGCTCCTCAGAAATCTTTCCAGGGAAAACAATCCTGGATTTATTTACATCACATTGTTATTTACTTAAAGCAACCCTTTTGGGGAGAAGGCAAAGGCAGATCTGATCTCTCCACCGAGGACCTCAAAATGATCTCTGTGCTTTCAAGGTAGGGGCATTTTAATTGGAGGGTTTACAGGGGAAGAAGAATGTGGACCCAGGGTGGGAGCCTGTTTCTCTTGATGCTTTCCGTGTGCTGTGTTTCTGTAGTGCAAAATCCAGAAACATCCCACAGAAAACTGCAAGAAAACTTGCTCTGTTTGGCAATGCTCCTACCTTGAAAACAAAGCCAGGTAAATATTTATTTGTTTGTTTGTTTGTTTTGCTCTCCAGCATTGCCTTGGGTTATTTATTTTGTTTTCAAATCCCCCTGTACATGCAGGTGCACTCTGGCTTTTTTCCCTGCCTTAGTTGAGAAATGCTAATTTATTAAAATGAGACATTTTAATGCCCTGGGATATTGTATGGGAAGAGTTTTGTACTGAGCAATTTAAGGCTTACGTGGAGTGAAATAAGCAGGGAGAGAGGAAAAATGGTGCCACCTGTTTCTGTTGCCTCCTCCCGACCTCTTTTCATTTGCAGTTATCTATACAGAAAACTCAAAAAAAGACTGTCCCTGTCCCCAGATGGCTTTTAAAGAGGCAGCATGCTGAAACCATGGAGGTGAATGGGTGTGCTGATGGAAACCAATGCTTGAAAACTCAATAGAAGCCGTGTCACTTGCTTAGTAATGATCCTTCTCCTTTTCCCATGCAAGTTATTTATCTGTTCTTCACCACGCCAGTACTTAGAAGCCTCAGTTGTGTTACAGGCTGGTGATTTAAGCCAAAGGTTTTCAAACTGCAAGTCAGTACAACCCTCTGGGCTTGCGAGCTGCCCCAAAAAGACCTGTGAAAATTAAAGTCTACTGTCAGGAGACATAAGTTTCTAATACTCGGGCCCGCACATCTGTGAGAAAATGCATAGACATCTGCAAATCAAAGTGCCTGATTACCTCGATAGCAACGTGTGACTTAGCAAGGTCATCTACCCTAAATCTGGGGAGAGACCCTAGAGTTGATATCCCCTTATTATACTGCGTTTGTGGTATTTGCAATTTCTGACCTCCTCTAAGAGGCCATTCCTGTCCTGAGGATTTTAGCTGTCAGCCTAGTCAACCCTGGAGCATCAAACGAGGAGTGGTTACTGGATGCACACTCTCAGTTCCCACCACAATAAGTTTATTGCTTATGACAGGAGGGTTAAAGCCAAACAACCATGCTGATTGATTTCTGCCCAAGAGAAGGCCGCGTTTCAAGAATGTCTTTTACACAAAAGGGCTTGATTCTGATCTACCATCTGGGTAATTTTCATTTGTATCCGTATAAGACAGAACTGAATATGGCCTTTGGCTTGCAAAATATTTTAAGGCTCTTTGGGGAGAGGCAGATTTGTAAAAAAACATATTACAAGAGAACAATCACAGTTCTTAATTCAAAGGAAAACCATGGGAAGATGTGCCTTTGATACTGATCTTCTGAAGTGCCCAGTACTGCCAGTGAGGTGTAGACTGGATCTTCCCTGCCAACGTTTCAGTATGCCCCTAGCTGTTGACAGCCATGGGGCTCCCTGTAGGTTGGTGGGACTGCCCGGAATTTGCACCAATAGAGATGCTGGCTCAGCCTTGGTTTTGCTGGTATAATGTCAGTCCTTACCTCCCAGTTTAGTTTTGTCTGTGAATGCCTGAAGACATTTGTATTTTAGAGTACCTGCAATTTTCAGCCACTTTGGTCACCCTATGGTGACTGAGCTTCTTGGGGTACAAAACTTTACAAAAGAGCAGAATGACAGAGCAGGAGTGGGAAGAAGAAAGGTTTACCTCTTTCTCCCAATCCAAAGCCCACTACAGTCAGATATCCCTTCCTGATAGACGGTTCTCTTAAATAATACAGGTGCATATAGATGTAGACAGGATTTATAAAAGCACTTGGGCAGGTTTAGTGCCTGCTTTCCTTTCATGCCCCATAAGGACTCCAGGACCTGTAAATCCCTTTGCCATTGAACTTCATACACCCCATGAAAATGACTGTAGTCTGTGCAATAATTCTGGAGTGAGTTTCTCTGGGTTTTTTTGTTTGTTTGTTTTATTTTGTTTTTTAACTCATTGTTACAAAGATCTTAGGCCCTGTCCTGCCTGCTAATCAACATACTGTGATCAACGGCAAAAGAGGGTTTTGAATTTGCCTGTGGTTTTGTGGGAGGACTATGGGAAAAAAAATCTAGGAGAGCAATACTAAAATTATCAAGATAATGTGTATGGGTTGAGGATGTATGATGCTTTTGGGAAAGCCAGATTGAAACCCGCAAATTGATGAGAACTTTAAGAGTGGCCAAAACCACTGGAAGATTCTTGGTTTTTAAAGACATAATCCCACCTCACTCCACTTCTGCAAGGTAACTAGATTTATTAATACTCATCTCAGGATTGTTGTGGAATCTGCAGTAATGGAAGTCTTTAAAAATTTGCTAGATAAACAAACTTTAGGGATATTTTATGTAGGACCGATCCTTTCCAGTCAATGGACTATATCAGCTTTTGAATTCAATTACAAACACAATTGCAGGGTTCCTATAATACACAAAGTACTAAAGTTTACCTGAAACGTGTACTTTTTAAAGAGAGAAGACAGAATCCAGGAAACACTGAAGTCAATAGGCAGATACCTCACAATCATTTTATCGTGGGAAATCACCTACCCTAACAAAGTGATTGGGCCAGAACTGCATTGGTATATCTCCATTGACTCCATCTCAATGATGTACATTTTTATCAGCCAGAATCCAATTTATTTTCTCTTTCTAACCTGACTAAAGAGCCTGTTCATCAGCAGCTGTGTCATGCAAAATCCATTTATTTAACATTGTTCTCTTGGAATGAGAGTGGAGAACAGAATACACCAAAATTAGAGAGGAAAACTTAAGTCCATATCTAATAAAGGTCTGAGTGTAGCACAAAGAGTCTTCTTGATTTTAATAACAAACCTAATAACCACAGACTAAGCCTAAATTACCAGTTTCTGATATTTATGTTAAAGAGACCTTACTCCACAGAAACAGGAATCAGTGGAGATGTCTGGAAAAATGCCAGTGCAAGTACATCATCAAGATCTTGCCTCTTTAAAAATGTCTTTAAAGTCACTTTTCTAATGCGTCCCATTAGAAATTGTCTATATTCTTCCCAGAAACATGGTACTCTCTTCCCATGGAAACTGCACTAACTAATAAAGTTGATTTTGCATTCTTCTCTCTATTCCAGCATATCAGTAGGCACTTAAGAGATTTCTGAATGCCTCAGAATTCAATTACGGATAAGAGCAAGAAAGTCACAGAACTGAACAATCCCACACTTAATGCAGTTTTTATTTAGAGCCGTTTCTGAAAGGCGGTGCAGTCAGAAGGAAAAAAAACAAAGAGGATTTGCTGCTCAGCTTTGTGGGTGCAAACCAGCACCATCACTGGGGTTTGAAGAAGTTTCACTGGGGATCCTGAGAGGACAAGTGGGACCCTTATTTTCAAAGCTTAATCCCATGGTCACTGAAATAGTGTGGGAGCATCATCCTTTATCCCCCTCTGGGCCAACAGATAAGATGTAGCTTTAGTTTGCACATTCTTCCCATGCAAATTCCATGCAATTTTACATCATTGTTTCCAGCCCATTTGGTCAATGGTCCTTCTGATTCCTCTTTGTGAGCAATATTTCAGTTGTCACTGCCATCAGGACAGCCTGCAGTACCGAGAGATCTTCAAGTGAAAATAAAACTGTCAAGCTCATCTGGTCTTCTCTAATGGATATAAATGAATCCAGCAACGCATGCCAAGCTTTTTATGAACTGTATGGTGTTATAAAAAACATGCTGCCAATGAGGTTAGAAACCCCATCCTTCATGCCTTGTGGTTTAGGATATATATACTGTACTGGAATGCTAGAAATAGCAAGATGTGTTAGTTTAGGCAGTTTAATAAGAATGTCTAGGTTTATGAATTGGCTTAATTTGAGTTCTTCTCAAGCAATATTGGTTCTCCCTGCCTTGAATTGTTCTTTTTTGGTGGTTTAGATACCACTACTATTACTGGCTCCTGGCTGACTGCATACTTGACAAAGTTTGTCATGAGGTCATGATTTTCTGGCATCTCAGAAGAAGTGGTTATGGAGTGACTGCGCAGAGAGCTTCCTGCCATCTCAGAACATGACATATTTTCCAGCTTTCCTGTGTTTCCATCAAACAAGTACAGTGTGAAGCCGCCTGATAAAACCACTCTGCAATAGTGGAGAACCCAAAATGCAGAATCATCCCACACTAAAAACGGACTTGTTCTTTGTCTGGATCTCACCTTCAGCCTGCCTTTACTCTGGTTCCTATTTGTATAGTTATGGCTGCAGTTACATTGTCTAGAAACTGGTTTATTTTTTCCTGGGTTAGGTGAACCTGAGATCCCATTAATGTGAAGATGTAGCAGGTAGACTGAGAGCAGGAAAGGCCAGCAAAGCTGCTCAGACTTGTGAAGTTTCAAAGAGTGCATGGGTGCATAGTGGAGCATGCGGTTGTGTGTCCAGCCAGAGATGTTCCACCACAGACCTGCTAGACAGTCTGCTCCATGCCTGGACATCGATGTGGTGTGTGTTTCCTTGTCTTTTCCATCTCCCAGGCTTTGAGCACCACTGCTTGTCTTGGGTTTCAGGACTGGGACAGTGTTTTCATGCTGGTTTGTGAAGTGCTAGGGGCTCTGAACCAGATTGGATCTCTAGAATTCTCTAAAATTATCAAGACAAATCAAGACTTGGGTAACATCACTGTGATCTGACAGTAAAAACAAACAAACAAAACACTGTTGCAAACAAAAAATAACCCCAAAAAACCCCAATCCCAAAATCTACCTTATTCTCTCTTTTATGTAGATACAAATCATCGTACATGAAACTCCCAAATTTGATAAATTTATGTTTTTTCCTTGAATTTCAAAGCATGCCCATTCTTGCCAGAACCTTTCCAGAACCTTGGGTCTTTGTAGTAAATTATTTCCAGATCTAGACCTTAACTTTTGCTTCATGTCTGTGCTCAACGATGTAGAATTTCTTACTTTCTATTGGTTTAGTTCAGGAAGCTCCAGTGAGCTGGGAATGAATGGTGTCAAATGACTTGGTCTTGCTAATACATTCCAACTCTTTGTTAGAGCTTGTTTCTAAACTTACAGGTATTTAAGCTGTACTGATGACATATATATCTCTGTATGTCCCATATCATTTACTTGTGTAATAAAAGAGGTAAGTAGAGTGACAAAGACTTGTTCTGCCTCTACAAGGACATGGGCTTTGGCTCTTGTCAGTCCTTCCTCTGTGGTCAAGGGGATTACAAATCCAGAGGTTGGAAAGAGCTTTTGCAAAGGACCAAAACCCAATCACTGATACTCCAAGTGAGCAGAGAAGTTATACAGACAGAACAGTAATGTTGTGGCTGTGATGGTCTCAGTATACGTGAAAACCATGGTTTATAAGAAGAGGTAATATTTTTATTAGTCCAAATGATTAAGAAGCATGGAAAAAAGCGGGCAAGCTTTCAGGCATGTGAGACCTGAAGAAAAAAGCTGAGACATAGACTCTGGATGAATTTAAAGATTGAAGGTGTTTATCTTTTATTTAAACTCCTTCATAATTTCTTAGTCTTACTTACTCTGACACTAATAATACTTGTTGGAGCTTATAAATGAGGTGAAAGTTCTCTTTCTATTGTCCTCCCCCTGAGTGGAGGTAATTTGTCTCTAGGGGGAGGTTATTAAATTCTCCAGTTTGTCCCTAGTAAGTGTCCAGTTGTCTCCACTAGATCTTTGCATAGGTTGCTGTCTGTAACACAGGTACACCGTGGGAGAGGATTAAGGCTGCCATGGAACCAGCCATGCACTGCCTTGTGACTCTGGACACACTCCACATTACCTCCTCTGGGAGATATTCATGTTAGTTGCTGTTCTCTACATTTGGGTGGCCAAGTGAATAGGATGAGCTCCTTAGACTCCATCTACAGCCACTGGAGAGGGAAGGGTCTTCCAGAGAGTGTTTCAGAGCATCTAATTTAGGCTACACCCTTGAAGGAACTTCTGGAGGACCGAGTTTCTCTCCACTGGCTTTGGCGGGTTTAGGGAAACCAACCCTCGCTACATCCTACCAAACTTTAGTCTCCTACCTGAGGTACCTGTGTCCCCCCTTTCCTCTAAACTCTGACCCATCTGTGTATCTGTTAGCTAGAGAAGATGACAACACTGCCATCATATACACCTTGGTTCATGTGTCTGAATTGAGGAGGGTCAAGTTTAAAGTACGATGACTCAAGCAGATGAGTTGAATCCTCTCCCCTCTGTTTTAAGGGTGCTACAGGGACAGTTTCAGTGTGTATTGAACTCCTTAGCAGAAAGAAAGAGGCTGTGAGCGCAGGCTGGCACATTACTATGCAGAGCGGATATGTGGTCCAGGTGTCCCAGATAAGATATTAGCTCCCTCAGCACAGATTGATTTCATTTAAAAGTTATGACTGCTCAGCAAAGCACTGTATTTGCTGGCTGCCCATCATCTGATGCTGGAAAATGCTATTCCAAACTTTCAGCAAGTCTGACATATGTTGTATTTAGTGACAAAATTTTGGTTACCAGCTTCCACAGACTAGAATGGTGAAATGCTACGATAAAATAGAGGTTTTAGATAACTTGTTGAGAGGTTTGAAAGCCATATTTCTGCTAAAATATGTAGATCATAATTTTGCTCAGCAAATGAGTCATCTGTAGCCTGCCAAGGACACCAGAGTCTTATCTTTATGCAACCAAAGAGATGGTAGTCACCGTCATGACAGCTCCTATAAACCAGGTAACCAACAATAAGTGAGCAGCTGTGTTAATAGCTTCCTTCTCCATACACCTGCAACTGGAGATAACGAGTCATGTACATTCCCTCACCCGTGTTAGAGGTACACCTCCCATTAAGTTGGACTTCCTGTGCAGAAGCAGGTCCATGTGCCCCATCAAGCAAGAGCTAAATTGTCAAATGCTGCGTCTGGTTCCTGCTAAAGCATCAAATGGATTAAAAGCATCACCTGTGTTTGGTGACACTGTTGTAGCTCTCATAATCTATCCTGACACTGTTAATAATGTTATCTTTATCTCAATAAGATGTTTATATCCTGTGCTCTCTTCTTCTTCACCTTATCTATTTCAGAATAAGGCTTTTAATGTAAGACCTGCCTCTATTTCTAGAAAGCATCACAAACTTCCTGACCATAGTTGCAATTTAAATTGTTAACAAGAATATTAGTAAATAGTAACATACAACCAAATGTATCTCAAAAGATGTGGAGCTGATTTAATGAGGCTTCAAACCAAAACTAATTTAACTAAAAATCAGACTATAATTAATTTAATCTTCATAATTAATTTATGCAGATAATATATCTTCTCTCCAAAACTCGGAATCACCTGATTTAAATTACTAACCGAGGAAGATCCCTGGTACTTGTTGGGGAAGAGTGTTTGTCCATAAGGTCTACACCAATATATACCAAAAAAAAGACGAGCTTCAGTGTTGGAGTTTCTTCAGGCCTCTGGAGCAAGGACATGCCACAGGGGAACAAGAAAGATGTGTTGAGCCTTGGCAACATCAGGGAATTCTCTAAATGAAAACACACAGATAAGGCTGGGAACAGGACAATCCTCCTCTCTGCAAAGGAAGACAAGAAATTCCTCCCAGATCCAACACCTGGCAGTGGGTTTAACCAGGTGGATGTGATTCTCAGGGTTGGTTTGGTCTAGCTTGACACTTTCAGGCAATCTATGCATCCCATCTCCAGCTGCCATCAAGCTCTTAATCTTCAGAGGAAGGTCAAAGAAAGACGAAAAGGACAGCCTAAAAGCCAAGCAAGGTCTCAACGGGGGAACGTCTATATCCTTCTTATTAAAATATTACATAGCTTTAATACATGGACACTGTTTGCAATATTTTGCTTCATTTCCTGAGGAAATGAGGATTATGCAGCTGTGCTGTACTTGTTTGTTTGTCCGTCAGGCTTACCCCCTGTTTAATAATTATTGAGATTGTTGGCTGATTTCAGCACAGTTTGATGGAAAGGGAAAGGCATCATAGTATTATGTTTTAAAATATTCAGGAAAATTATCAGCGGAGTACAGAACAGAGACTAAGTTAGTGGGAAAGGTTACAATGTGAGCTCAGCATAGTTATTTGACATGAGAGAATCCACATGGAAGGGAGCCACAGGAAGCCCAAGAAATATTCCCTAAGTCCCAGTGCTTAAGGAACAACATGTTAATGCATTTTTTTCTAATCTCACTAGAATTCTAATTAAACTGGCCCATTCCCTAGGATTACTTTCAACTCATTTTATCTTCCATTAACAACATTTTTAGCTTAGCGCATTCCCCCTCCAGTCCCATGACCTCTCCATCTACCTGCTGCCCCAAAGCAAACCCTAGTTTTGACCTGACAGGTCACCTTAGAGTATAGCCAAAGTATGTGTTGGATGCAACAACACATTTGCTTTTATCCTGAGGTTCAGTGAACAAGACGGAAAAGAAAAATATATTCTTTTGTTCTATTTTTGGGAAATAATGGCTAATATTTTTTTGGCTTGCTGACATTGCCACTTTTATTTTCTTTGCTGGAAAAATTGGTTCTAGGTTGTAATGAACAACATGACCAAAATTTCCTACCTTGATCTGGATAAAACAAGGTATCTGAGTTACTCTAGTCATTCCAGTGACTCTCCTGGTGCTCCTTTAAAACTGTCCAGATTGTCCTGCTTGGCTCCTGACACCGAGAAGATGACTCCCCACTGTGAAACAGCTGCGTGCCTTAACAAGTGCTGTCTAAGGCACCGAGTCACCAAAACATGGATTTCCCCTGTGGGAAATTTTAATTTACTTCAAAACCAAGAGGGAAAGGTCTAACTGGGCAGACATTCATCGGCTCTTTTTAGTGTAGAGAAGGCTGAAAGGTCTCTGTAGAAATAAATCAGAGTTTTTGCAGTGTGTGTGCACATGCACACATGCCCACATCCACTTAACTGGACAAAATGTTTCAGGGAAACACCTGAAGGAAGAAGAGCTATTTGAAACAACATTGGCACAAGAAGAAAAGACTATGAAATGGCCGTAATTAAGGTTGTGTCTGGAAATTGGAAGAAGTCTTCTAACCATCAGACCACTGAGGTTTCCCAACAGTGTCCCAGTGGAAAGCGCAGAGGCAGAAAACCTTCCTCCAATGGGACATAAAGCACTGTAGTGCACTTTCCTTTTTCTTCCACCTCGCTAACTTCATTGTAAATACAGTACAAAAAAAAAAAAAAANGAGCAGGAGCTGTACCCACTCTGATGGTTGGAAGAAGCTGAACAGTAAGGATGAGAAAAACCTGACTGGTGGCCAATACATTTGCCACTTGACTGAGAAAGTGTTAAGCCCTAATTTAGCCTCTTAGCAACTGAGCTTATGTTTAATGCAAGTATATGGTTAATACTGCTGCCTGCATTTTGTGCAGAACTGATCACACTCTGAAAGGTGTTGCAGAGATGGCCCTGGGCTTTTCCTGGTACTTCACATTATCTCCCTGGTGGAGCAGAACAACAGAAGATCAATATAATTTACTGAGCTGGGTGAATATCAAAACCCTGCCGTAGCGCAAAGCATGCCTCTGGCAGAGGTCTCCCCCTCTGCCAGCAACAGGACCCAGATTAAATCTGCAGTACCATTCATCCTACATTGGGCTGGCTTGTGTCACACCGTACCTGCTGGCTGCCCCATGGATAAGTTCTTCCTTTCATGTTGTTGCACCAGAAAAAGGGAGAATGGGCAGGGGAAGTTCCCAAAGTACAGCATAAACTTGCAATTAAAAACACCCTCATCATCTCTCAGACAGGCAAGTGGGGCAGTGGAGCAGGACAGCTGTCTTTTAGTGCTTTCAAGATACATTTCAAGCTCTGCACAGCTGGAGCTATTCAGTAGCTCGCAAAGGAACTCTGTACCCTTGCCAAGGCTCCGCAGCTGCCAAATCTGCCTTTATTAGCAGCAGCATTTCTCATCTTCCATAGCTGAATACAGAACAAGTCCCACATTATTTTTCATTCAACCTTCCCAAGCATGCTAAGAAAATAACAACAATCACTTAGAACATGTATGCATGTTTTATAAGTGTCTTATTCTTCTTATATATGTATATGCACCTCACACACTTATAATGGTCTGGATGCAGAGTCTCAATACAGCATTGAACACCGCTTTCCTATTCTGGTCAGTTGTATGTCTCAGCTACAGCCAAACCTCTGGTTATTCATTGTCTGTGAGCTCTACCATGAACAGGTCTTTGTCTGGGCCATGCTGCTCTTTGTAGGTGGCATGCCTATCTGTACAGATGGCCGGAACAGCCCTTAAGTCCCACTTAAGTCCTATTTTAAGGATCTAAGTAGTTCTCAAGTGCTCTCTGTGCCTCTTCTGAGTGAGGCAAATTTAAACCTGTGCAAACGCCTGCCCTGTAGAAGTGAGCCAGGGTAGCTGTGTGGAAGTAAACTCAGTCTTTCTTCA
>VZTO01020454.1:380605-472403 GCA_013400615.1 Syrrhaptes paradoxus
CGCAAAGCATGCCTCTGGCAGAGGTCTCCCCCTCTGCCAGCAACAGGACCCAGATTAAATCTGCGGTACCATTCATCCTACAGTGGGCTGGCTTGTGTCACACCGTACCTGCTGGCTACCCCATGGATAAGTTCTTCCTTTCATGTTGTTGCACCAGAAAAAGGGAGAATGGGCAGGGGAAGTTCCCAAAGTACAGCATAAACTTGCAATTAAAAACACCCTCATCATCTCTCAGCCAGGCAAGTGGGGCAGCGGAGCAGGACAGCTGTCTTTTAGTGCTTTCAAGATACATTTCAAGCTCTGCACAGCTGGAGCTATTCAGTAGCTCGCAAAGGAACTCTGTACCCTTGCCAAGGCTCCGCAGCTGCCAAATCTGCCTTTATTAGCAGCAGCATTTCTCATCCTCCATAGCTGAATACAGAACAAGTCCCACATTATTTTTCATTCAACCTTCCCAAGCATGCTAAGAAAATAACAATAATCACTTAGAGCATTTATGCATGTTTTATAAGTGTCTTATTCTTCTTATATATGTATATGCACCTCACACACTTATAATGGTCTGGATGCAGAGTCTCAATACAGCATTGAACACCGCTTTCCTATTCTGGTCAGTTGTATGTCTCAGCTACAGCCAAACCTCTGGTTATTCATTGTCTGTGAGCTCTACCATGAACAGGTCTTTGTCTGGGCCATGCTGCTCTTTGTAGGTGGCATGCCTATCTGTACAGATGGCCGGAACAGCCCTTAAGTCCCACTTAAGTCCTATTTTAAGGATCTAAGTAGTTCTCAAGTGCTCTCTGTGCCTCTTCTGAGTGAGGCAAATTTAAACCTGTGCAAACGCCTGCCCTGTAGCAGTGAGCCAGGGTAGCTGTGTGGAAGTAAACTCAGTCTTTCTTCACCCTCCTCTCCTCACCCTTTCAGATTCGTTGCTGGTCACTGACCGATGTTCAGATTTTAAGGTGTCTCTCCAGTTGAGGGCCAGAAGCAAAATGAGCTAACCCAGAGGCTGGTCACGTACTCCAAGTGATGGGAAATCTATTACTCATATAAGGATGAGTCTTGGCTTTATTTGGCACCTGAAACCTTTCAGACCAGGTTACAAGAAGGATTGACGTAATGGGGCGTGTGAAGGCATGAAAATCACCTCTTCTGGATAATACAAACTTCACAGACAAGTTTCAGGCAACACATAGCTTTTCCCAGCTCTCCAGGCAATACTTACAAGCACATTTTCAGGAATCATAACCCAGTTGCCCACAGCCAAGTATTGTTTCTAAAAACAAGTTCCAGTGTTGCTTTTACCATTTAATGGCTATTCATAATGTGTTTAAAGATGTGTATGATATTAGTCCTCTAAGGACCTGAAGCACTTGGCAGACAATGGCGGTGTATGCTACACAAACTCCACTGTGATTAGATGAATATTTTAGTTTCCATTTTTCATACAGAAAAACTAAAACAGAGGACTTCCGTAGCTTTCCCATCCCTGTCAGAGAAGTCTGTCTAAGAACTGGGAACAGAGCAAAGCTATTTTACCCCTGTGAACTGTGTAAATCTTATCACAGAGTCATGGAAGCAGAAAGATGAATGTTGGAAGAGACTTCTGAAAATCAAATAATGTGACCATTTACTCAAAAAGCTAGCTTAGATCAGGTTGTTCAGGACCTCCTCCAGCTGGGTTTTGAATATCCACAAGGATGGATATTGCAGAACCTCACTGAGTAGATTGCTCGAATGTCTGACTACCTTCATTGGGAATCTTTCCCAATACCTACCTGGAATTTCTACTCTTGCTAGTTGTCTCCGTGGCCTCTTGCCCACTGTGCACCTCCAGGAAGAGTCTGGCTCTGTCTTCACTACACGGTCTTCTCATAAAAATGAATTATGACCACTTATTTCACCACCTCATAAGATTTTCGGTTTTATTGCTACATTTTTAATAGCTATGGTAAAGTCTTAATTTTCTTAAAGATTACTTCTCATGACACAGCTAACTATATTCCAGATATTGTAGAAGAAATTGTATTTGGTACAGTCACTCACTTCACTCAATGAAGTGGAAAATCAGTGCAATAAGTACACATTTTTAGGCTCTGTAGTTGCTTATGAAGGTTTTCCTGATAAACTCTGGCTGCACTAACAATTTACTGCAAAAGAATTTTCTCCTAGGATGCATCCTCTGCAGGTGCAAACTGTCATCACCCTGTTGACTCAATGGGATCATGATGGCTGCACTTGCCAAGCTGCCTGGAATGGAGCTGCACCCCCCAAAAAAAACCCCCACAAAACCATACTAGAAAAGACGTCATGAAAACCCAGGAACCTGAGCAATGTATGTAGCTTTATTTTGGTACAATAAACTTATGCCTGCTAGCTATGGTGGGGTCTAATACAGTATTTCATATTAAACTTGTATAGCTGTCAAGTAAGCATACCAACACTAGCATAAAATTCTACTTACTTTCTGTTCCCCATGTTAACTCAATACTAATTGGCAGTTATATACGTATAGGTATGTGCTTACCATAAGCACGTAGATGTCTGTAAGCTACATAGAATAAATCACGTATGTCTATGAGGAATATTTAATTCACCTTTTTGTGGTATAAAAATACGTTTTCGGATAAAGGGATGAATAGAAATTTGCAAAGGACATGCCAGTAGATCATAATCATTATCTTGTTAAAAAAAGGCAAAAAATCATACCCATATGGTAGTCACATAAAACAATAGCGACAACCCAAATCTGGAGGGAACCTAAAGGAATTCACATCTCTCCTACTTTATGCAATTAATTCCAATAGAAAATGATGCCAGGGACTGGCTGATTTGCCGTGTCATTCCTGGAAGCAGCATTTCTGTTGGGTTTGTTGGTGTACGGGGAGCGGCTATATGGCAGAAGGACCACATTCAAGCATCATTGGTGTTTTCGGGTAAGTCATGTGCCATCAGGGGCAGTAATACAAGCCAAGTTTGGCCCTGTGCCTTTTTAGCTCATCCTCCTAATGCAGGGAATTACTCTGACAAGTATTTCTGTGCCTGCTGTGGTGGTGTCCTCCAACTGCCTTTATCCTGCTGTTCAAAATTAGTGACACAGAGAGAAAGAATAACTGCAACAAGCTGAACACTTTATAGGACAAGTTTCTTTGAGCAAACACTCTAGAGCTGCTTTTAACAGCAGTTTCATTCCATCCATAAAAAGCTGAGCAAGTTAGACCCCTCTCAGATGCTTACAGCATAGTTGCCCTTTGCAATTTAGTTTTTGGAATAACTTTTCTTTGGTCCAAGTAAGTCATTTATTGCAACTGACATTCTTTGGAATAGGAATGAAATTCAATAAGACTTCAAATGAACTCTAATTACATTGCAAATAGGTGGCAGAAGCGTTCCCAAGTTTAGCACTACAGCTCTGCAACCAGCCAAACAGGGAGATGGATTTAATTTTAGTCCGAGTGTGGATTGTTTGGAGTGTTTTTATTATTTTATTTTACAGCTATTTCTAAAAAAACACAAAAAGGATAGAGAAAAATTCATAATAGCAAACACATCTGTGCCACATATTTTCCCTGTGTGGCACTGCAACAGCTTCAGTCTACGAAAATTAATGGACTGTAGCAATATGGTTGGAATTTAAATGTGGAGTTGGTGCCAGAGTCAGGAAACGGGCAACATTCACTGAACATTGTGGAAATGTGCAGATCATCTCTTTACCTATGCAACACCGAAAGGAAGGATATCCCTACTGGTGTCCTGTTTATAGTGTTGGCATTAAATCCATCCATACAGAATACTGTAGTGCTCTACTACCTCTGCTAAGGTGTACCAGACTGACTCTGATGGTACTATTTTTCCTCAGTTGCTAAACATTAAAATTTGTCCAGGAGTGTAGCTGCCATAGAAGAGAGCTTGGCATACGGAGAACTTCAACAGATTTTACTAATCCAAGGCATAACCAGTGTGTAGCAGTCCCAGTGGTCTCACACATGAGATATTGTTCTCCCAGACCGCAATCACAGGTTCAGGTCCCACATGGATAAGACCTTTTTTCTCTCAATAATTTGTTGAGAACTGTAGTGGTGACTATGACAAGATGTGGATTTAAATTAGGTCAATTAGCACATCTTTTCAGGTTAAAATAGTCTTTCTAAGGAAAAGGACAGGGATGCACTTGCCTGGGCTGTCTGGGCAGGCTGCATATATTCTGTCACCAAAGAGCTTTAAGGACAGGACAAGCAAACCTGTGGGGAGTGACCTGCCTTTAACGGATACTGGACAAGCAGATAAGGACTAGCTGGCCTCTTGAGGCCCTTCCCCACCCTGTGGTTCACCAGTGAAGGACCTCTCTAATAACTTTATTATGAAACTTGTATATGTACATTAAAGGATTAATTTTTGATTGCTGCACAAGCTTGGCAATAAGTCACAGACACACAATCTCTAACTCCTGCCCCGGATAGAGCATTACTTGTTACAGGTGCACATTTTTCCTGATCCAGCCGGATACAACAGCTCTCTCAGTGTGAATATCCATAGAACAACAGCACAGGATTAGTGGAATGAGGTGTTCATTTTTATTAGACCATATGGTACAGCTGGAAAAATTAAACAAGTGTTCGGGTGCACAAGCCCTCCCTCAGTCTGAAATTGCAGGAGCAGACTTCAAAGCTGAACAGAAACAGGCAATGCTTGCTTAACTGAATGTATCATAGGTCATTTCTGAAAGAAAAGGTAGCTGGCACCTGTAAGGAAAAGATGTGTAGGGAAGGATCCTGAGGGACAGAAATGATGGTGACAATCTCCTAGGAGCCCATGGTTATTGGTCTCTATTGGAGCTGTGAGTTTGAGCTGCCAGGTACATCTTTGTCAGATGTTTTTGGAGGTTCCCTTTGCAGCTCATGGAAGGATGAATGCTGATCCTGAAGTTCCCAAAGCTGGGGCTGCAGGGGGCTGGAAGGAGTTTCTTGGCTTTAAGTACTTTCTTCTTTCATTTCCAGGAGCCAGCATCTGTGCCTCAAGTCAGAATCCAGAGAATCCTGACTTGGATACTGGTGAAAACCCCAATCAAGTAGTCATGTCCAGCAGTAATAATCACTGGAGCAGCTGCATCTCCAACATCACAGCTCGTCAGCTGAGGCGCAGCAAACAGCCATGATTATGCTGTGAACCTGCAGTGAAGGAGAGGTAAAACACATCAGCTTAAGCCTCAGCAATAATTCTAAACCAGTGTATTCAAGCTGTCATCTGCAGCAGCTTTACAAAGCACACACAACCCATTACCACGGCTTGGTTGATGCCTAGTGATAGAATTGCGTATCTAAACCTTAAAAAGCATTTCAAACCCATCATATGCAGAAGACATTTATTTTTGCGATCTTCAGCGTCTCCTTTCCAGAAGGAAGGAGTGAGTGGAAGGCACAGCTCACATCCCATAGGAAGGACTGGGTATGATTTTGCAGGCTTGCCTGAGTTAGTTAAACTTCCCTTCTTTTGAGCTCAGAAAATGGAAGAGCCTCAATGGTGCCAGAATCCTACATCCAAAGGAATAGGTGAGGCTCTCTCTGCCCATGGAGACTATGAAGCAAGAGAAGCCAGAAACGTGGCGTGAGAGAAGTGGAGACTAGGGGTTCACAAGTAACTTGGTCTTTTGGGACATTCTGCTCTTGGTCCGTTATTTTTCCAAAATTAATTCCTATCCATGTGAATATCCAATACAAGTGATCCATCTCTGAGATTGTTGTTCATTCTCCTTATTTTACGTATGCCTTGTCTTTGCTCTCCATTGCAGATTCGCTAACCTCAGTCACCTGTAGTGTCCTTCCTAATTTGGCAATTCCTGGGACAGGCATCCAAGAATTGAGATTCAACAGTTCTCCTATATGGATTTAATTCAGCATATTTTACACAAATAAGTGCTTCTTGTCTGCAGATCAGGAGCCCTGTGGGCCACCAGCTGCTATGAATAAGCTGGTCTGCAGCTTTGGAAAAATGGCTCCAAAAAGCTTGTGGGTGGGCAATAACCACATTTTCCAAAATATTTCTAAACGTTGATTATTTTGGTGCTTTTTCAAAGACAAATTAATTGATAAGCTTCCCACATGCTGTTTCACAGGTACGCTTTATACTGAGGCCTCTGGGAGCCCTTGGCTGCTGGACTCACTCGTTTGCGAGTGTAACGGATGTCAATTTGTTGTTTCAGTGAGCAGGGCAACCTGCCAGCTCCTGTGACAAACTGATTTTAACACTATTAGATTCTCATTTCTATCGCAGTGCATTAAGTACTTTATTGCTGAAATATGTGCAATGGCACTAATGATGGATTTACTTTTTCCCTGAGTTGTGCAGGTGGGGAAAAATACCCAGGCCTTTGCCAGCTGGAGAAACTCAGCATCTCCCCTATAGCTGGGTACATGGGTATTTTATCCAGGAACGGTCTATTTCAGATTTGGCCCTGTGGGTACAAGGATAGCCCAGAGCACCAATCTGAGGTACTACAGGCAATGAAGAGGGTCAGGTAGCTCTGAAAACAAAGGTAAAAGGGGGAAAGGTGTGGCAGCTCAGGGCAACTTGTATTTTAAACCATTTATCACCTCCTGGACTTAAACTTTGTTAACTACTCAGCCAACTAAAGAATGCACAACAGCAGGTGACCTGCACACTTCCTCAGGTCTCCTCCCCTGTGCCATGGGACATGACAAGTTTTTGTCTCTTTATAATGACAGAGCAGAGGTCCATGGCTATGGCAAACCTTAAGTGGGAGAGTGGTTGTTTTCAGGAGCACCCCACATTTATGAGCATCAAAGATGGCAAACAACAAAAGCATCTGTCATCGCATCCCTTACTGCCCCCTCTATATTCAGTATTTCGAGGAAACATTATTTTGTTTTTCCTTTTCCTTTTGCTAGTGGTAAGTTTGACGTGGTTTAGGAGTAAACCTGCATCCCTCTGATATTCATGGAGTTTTAATTTTAAAAAACTAGATGCCCAGGCCCCTCACTGAGCCGTCCACCATGGCTCAGTTAGCAGTTTGGCATCTGCCAGATCAAAACTTTCTTCTACATGGTTGAGTGATGAAGACACCAATCATCTGCAAGTAAGTGGGGGACCAAAGGGTTCTTTCAGGAAAGAATTTTAGCATGTGCTTACTTCCTAATGAAGTGGAGCTAAGCACATGCTTAAAGGCTTTTCTGAATAAGGATGGGCATATGACCATGCTTAAGAGATTTCCTGAATCTTTCTGTGAGGTGGCTTTTTACTGGGTTCAATAAGGTTTGACTGGAAACCAGAAACCCTTTTCCTAAGTTTTTGTGGATTGTGTATTTGTTCAAACTTTGCCAAGGTAAGGGGGTAGAACAGCATTTAAACACGAAGAAAACGAATGAAACAAGATACCAATTGAAAACAGAGATTCCACCATGGAGAAAATGGTCACTTAATTTTTCCTTCATATGTTATTAAATTCAAGAAAGCAATAAAGTAATAAAACCACCCAATTTCATTAGGTGGTTGAAATAAGTGTATATCATCAGTGGAGATATTAGGTTGCATGAGTGTCATCACCAAGCTCTTTTAACGGCCTTCCACTACTAAAGGGCTGAGTGTTTTCTTCTGGGTGCATAGCCCCAGCTCCGTTTAATTTCAGTGGACACATGCTCTCCATCTGTGTGTCTGGGATACTTCCTACCAATTGCTTCAAAAAGGAACATTTCCCACACGCGTTCCTCTGAGCTGTCAGAAACAGCCCGATAATTTATTGATCTGACCTGATCAAGTTTAATGGGTTCAGCTCCAACCAAAGCACTTTTAATAAAAACTGGGTACAGTGCAAGAGAAAATGTGTGTGGAAGGCTCCTGAAATAAGGTGCAGAAGTGAAATGCTTCTGGCAATGTGTTCACACAGTTGAAAGCAAACAGGACAGCGCCGGTTAATGAATTGCTCTCTGGGAGCCAAGCTTCAGTAAGACCATATGAGCACTCTTAGCCTGCTCCAGAGGAAAAGCAACGTGTAGGAGCAAGAAACATATCCTCCTGTGGCTCAGCAAAGAAGAGATGGCTTGTTGAACTGTGTTAACTGAACCACTTCCAGAGACACAAGCATTTCTGGACATTGAGATTTGGCTGGATGCAGGGTAACTGTGCTTTATGTGTATATACATGCCACTCAAAAGAGAACTGACATACTTGTTTCTGCAGTAAAAACAGACATGGCAAGAAATTCACCTTGATGAGGAAGTTTGCAGCAGGGCATAAGTGATCTTCATAGTGGTCCTTTGTACATGGAGTGAAGTCTCACTTTAAGTCATTTCTTACAGCATCTCTGTGGAAAAAGCTAGTGCCGTGACAGAGGACTGAACGCAGTAAGGATTTTCTAAAACCTTACTGCCTTACTCAGCTCCAGCATCTCTTGTGATGCAGCAGGTCTTTGCTCTTCAGTCTGCAGAGCGGTGAAGCAGTTCTGCAAGGGCACCTCAGGCTTCAGGGTAAGCCTCTTCCTCCTGTTGTTCCTTGCTGTTGTAAGCTTCCATTCTTCTGCATTATTTCCTCCCCTCTCCCTTCTGTGTGTGCTGGTGTGGGAGTTTTTGTCTGTTTGACCATGGGCTGTGGGTCAACAGCAGACTGCAGCTGGAACCAGTTATCTAACTCCTTCTCAGCATCCCTGATGTTACACATCCTTCTCAACGCCTCCTGCAGCTCTAGATCTAGAAAACACAGGCAGATCACTGAGATAAGCAGTGTGAGAGAGAGTGGTCTTCAGTTTTATAGGGTGCATTTGGAAATCTTCCTTGGCAAAGGAGCCAGAAGTTGACTGGCAACAACCACAGCCCCAAGAAAAACTTACTGGCAAAGTGTTATCTTCCCATCCGTGGACACGAGGGGTGGGTCAGGGAGACTGTCTCCAAAAAATAATAAAAAAAATATTACCAGATGCAGGGGGAGAGCCCCAAGCACAGAAGACAGAGAGAAATCAAGAACAGCAGCACTGTGTGCTGAGGGGGAGCTGTTGGATGAGAGGAGAGGAAAGGAGCATCCCCTGCCTCAGACTCCCTCTGCTCTGCAGCAACCGCCTGCCAAAGGCTACTGAGCAGCAAAGCAGCACTCAGAAATGCTGTGTGTGTGTTACTTGTGAGAATAAATCTCTCACATTTCGCACCATGTGGTGCAAAGGAAAGTTTGTAAGGGGGATAACGAAACACCAAAAATGTCAGCAAAAGTTCTGAGCTACTTTGGTGCCGCCTGAGCCCTGCTCTTGCGTGCACTTAGCAGCATTGAGCACCCTTGAGTGTGACCGTGTGCTCTGGCTTGCCCCCTGGAAGTCAGCCTTTTTGGGGTTGGGAGGAGCTGGGGAAAAACGTGCAGATAAATGAAGGAGTTTTGCTTGTGCTGGAAGATGAAATATATGACTTTAAGAGGAAAGTTCCAGATTGTTTTATATATCTTACTGAAGTGCTTGGTAGAGTGGTTATAGGAGTCTGGTTGCCCCACATGAAACTCCCTGTAATTAAAGCAGAGATAGAGAGAGGCATCTTCCAATATCAAATTCATCCTCTGCACTCCACTGTCTTTATCAACCACAGAGAAAGCCTGGGATTATTAGTATATTAGTGCAGACACCTCTACCTGGATCAAAACCAGTTTATCAGTATGGAAAAAGCCTTTTTCAACATTTGAGATATGCCATTGAGACAGATTTGAACCAATGAGGTCTAGAGAGAGCTGCTTTCAGGAAGTCATGGGTAGCACAAAATGATGAGGTTATTGAATTTAATAATTTACTGGCAGACACATTTACATTCTAAGGGTTAGATTTATTTTTATTCATTAGCTCTCTCTATTGACCCACAAGGAGAGGATTCTCTGTTTTATGGAGACACCAGTAAAAAATCTGCACATAAATAGTCAACATGACCAGAACTGACAGGCAGTGGTTGGGAGGTGCAGAGCTGCAATTATATTAGAGATGATCTGAGCCTGAATTATTGTTATTTTTTGCTATACGAATAGTCCGTGAATATGTTACTTATATTTACTCGGTGATCTCATGGGAGAATTATTGTCCTTTCATTCTGGCATCATTGCCAATGTGCTCAGTCCTGTACATAAATGAAGCAACACCCAACTCTGGTCACTGAAAGTAACATGAATTTTGAACACAACACACATTTTAAACTTCCAAATTTGCTTTCAAAAAATAGCTGAACATTTGCTGTCAACAAACTTTCATGCTAGCATAGTCCAGCTGTTGAATATTCACAGAAAGTGACTGTGGTCAAGTCCAAATTCATTCTGTAATGAATGTAAAAAACTCTCTTTCCTCTCTCCCCTGCCTTGCATATGCATGCGCTATGCATTTAAGCAACACTCTTCCTCATCCACCTAATTTCCACTGAGTTTCAGGTATGTGCTCATGTTGAGCAACTACTTACATATGTTTTTCTTGAATGAGGGAGCAGAGCCTTGGCCCCAGAGCTGAGAAGGGTGCAGTCTGGGTGGAACTCCCCTTTGCTGCAGACAAATTCAGTGGGCAGGCAAGGCTGGGCTCCCTGTGTTGCAACCCTATTTTTCCTGTTCAGTTAGTTAATGAGAAAATACCAAAGTTGCAATGCTTGTGTCTTATAGTATAGAAGAGAATACTGCACAGTGCAACTTACAGAAAGGGTTTATTTTAAAAATCTTTGCTTATTCATGAAGCTTTTCATAGAAATGTACCATTTTATTTACCTGAGTTAAGTTCTGGATTCCACCCAGGTTTTTCTCTTCAGCCTTGCTAACAGTGGGTTTCTGTCTGGCCCTACAATCCATCTGTGTTCTGCGCAGGGAAACGCCTTCCTGGAGCAAGCCCTGTGTTTGTGGAAGATCTTGCCTTTGGAACAGGGGTCCACGATTTCTCATGGTCAGGTTCAGTGATTAAGACAGCATCTACTTCAGATCCACCTGTGGAAACAAACAGCGCTGCAGCTGTGGGTTTGCTGTTGAAATGAAACACCACGCTCTCCAAATACGGAGTGGGAGACTGGATGTTCATGATAACTCTTGGGAAAGGTAGTTTCTTCTACATGGGGAGTTCAAAATGCTTTCCAAGTGCTCATTTAATGAACACACCCATAAGACATACACACGGGGGAATATCATGAGCCTCCTGTTACACAGGTGAGGTGCAGGGAAGTCATGGTTTTAAAGTCATTTGGATGCTTAAGCTGAAATCCCTCTCATATAGCCCTAGATGCCTAAAGTTATATATCTAATGTCAATCTAATCTAGCATATTTTACACCTCTTTTTTAGGATTAAATGAATTACACTCTGAAGCTACCTGGTTTTCCCCAAATTAAGTATCGTTTGCTCGGGCTTAGGCTTTTATTATTTTATACACCCTAAATATTTTCTCAGTGGAGATACAGCCTTTTACAATGCCTACTGCTTGTTGCTGTCTGAGAATATTAAGTCAACCTCATGCCATGTTAAGAGCCTGCTTATTAATTGCTCACTTCTGCAGTGGTGTCTCCCTGGCCTTGTCCATCACACACGTGACCCCCATGACCACAGAGCTCATTGCAATGGCAGTGGTGGCCTCAGTAGACTACTAACCTTGAGAGAGTGTAAGCTCTGGTGGATTTTAAGGTTCCTTTTTCCCTTTGTCTATAAAACAGGGAGAGAGATGGACAAGAACAATGTCTGGGATTGCAACATGGGTGGTTATGAGCGTCCTCGCTTTCTGGTTTTTCCCT
Source organism: Syrrhaptes paradoxus (assembly GCA_013400615.1). Classification (NCBI taxonomy): domain Eukaryota; kingdom Metazoa; phylum Chordata; class Aves; order Pterocliformes; family Pteroclidae; genus Syrrhaptes; species Syrrhaptes paradoxus. The sequence continues at coordinate 392,331 of VZTO01020454.1, forward strand.
CCAAGGCTGCTCTGGCTGCCCGTGTCTGCTGTGCTCCTGTGATTTTCAGTTACCATGCGACACAGCACAGCAGTAAAGTTCGGATAATGATCTTTGTAATTAAAATCTATTTTTGGTTTTTGCCATTTCATCTATCTAATGTGTGATATATGAAAGAGTAAATACATTGCATGGAGAAGACCTACTACCATCCCGTTGGTCTTACTGAAGGTTTTAATTATATATTTTACTTTTACCACATTGGACACTAGAAGTACAACCAAATTATAAACCCTCAGTCTTCTCTATATTTCAAGGGCCTAATGAAATATTCAAGCTGAAAAAATGAGCTTTCTTTGGTGACAACCATCTCTGGGTTAGCACACGACCATGTTTATGTTAGGATTTTACATCACCTCTCCAATTCAGACCATAGTGAGTAAATGTATTTTGACTCAGGGTAGCTGGTAAAGTCCAACACTTAATGATGTGAGCCACGGGAAAAACCCAGAGCTGCCTTTTATTAACTACTGTTAATAATGTGGCTTCACTAAGGTGGTTTGGTAGCAAGTGAGGGAAGATCAGTCTAGCCTGGGAATGCTCTTCCCATGTGATGAAGCAGGGAGTCAAGGAGCTAGAGGATACCTGTTTGGCAGAGAACAACTTTATTTTCTTTGGATGGCAAATACAAAATATAAACCCTTCACTGCTCAGCAGAAGGGCAGAATTCAGGGCTGCAAACAAGCACCAGGATTAGCCCTGTTCAGAACTGGGGCTTTATGTGCAAACTAGTGGAAAGTAAATAACTCTCTAGTTCCTGTGTCTGAGTGAAATGATACAGGGCCAGAATTAATCAGTAAAAGGGACTGACTGTGGAAAATGGTTAAGTGGCATACTGAAGACCTGAGTGTGAATACTTTGTTAATCTGCTCTGAGATGTTCTGCACTTCAGGGTCGAGCTGAAACACACTGAGACCCAAAGATGTCCAGTGTTGGAACAGCTGCATCTTAGCTCTTATTCTTTGGTTTACTTGAATAAATATCACCAGGGCTGGGACCTGTCATAAAGGGCTTTAGAAAGCTGACAAAGTAACAAAGACGCCTCACAAAATAGGTCTCAGGCTGAATGCTGGGCTAATATTCTCTAATCCCGAAGGACTTTTCAAACAAACATATCCCCACAGAGGTCTATTTACTCAACAAGTGGCATTTAAAATAGGTATACTAGCAAGATCCAGCATTCTGTTTCTCTGTTTGTATTCTGAAAATCAGTATCACAAGAAGAGGAAAGGGTCTTTGGCAGTTATTATTCGCATGACTTTACAATTCCTTCTCTACCCATTCCCTTCTGAGATGCCTGTGAATAGCTAAGAACAAATAATGTCTTAATTGCCCATGAAAAGTATACTTAACTGCTAATATAAATATATACACAGAATGAGGACTTCAGGCTACAGAATGTCTTATTATTTAGGAACTGTAATTATTAACTAAGTGGGTAAATGAACTAAGATTTGCTTGGTTTCTCGAATTTAAGGTTGCATCAGATTGTTGACAGGAATAAAACAAATTTTACTTTGATTTTAGTTTATTTTTGTTTATCTCTTCCCTCTGATTCTCAATGAGCTCGTTAAATGGAAAAGGAAGATGATGAAAGGAAAATAAATCTACACTGTATTTCAGTATATCAGCTATATGTGGAATCTTTGAAAGAAAAGGAGTAAGTCCATAGCTAAGTGTAAGGGAAAAATAATTAAGTCACCAGGCTCTTCTTTTCACCTTCCAGTCAATGGTCAACAGTTTTAGACATTTGAAACTTTGGGTTTGAGTTTATGCTTATTTATTTCTTTCTCTTTCAGCATGTCTCCTAGCAGGACAGAATATCTCACTGATCAAGGGTGCACTAGATGGGGAGGTGTTCTGGTGCTGTGCCCCATGAGATGCTCCAGGGGACTTTGGCTCCTGCTGATTCCTGCAGTCCACCTCACTTAGCTTCAAAAAACATGCTCTGCTCACAGGGAACAGAACATGAATTTGGGTCTATTTTTTGTGTCTGATGACGAGCACCAACAAGGCATCTCCATGCATATTCTGACCTTCTTAGCGCTGTCCTGCAGATCTCAGCATTGCTCTGTCCATGAGGCAGCACCACTGATGCTGGTGCCCCACCTACCCATGGTCTAGAAAGCACTTTTCTACATTTCTTCCCAGATGTCTCTCCCTTGGAGAGTATGCAGCTGCCAACAGCTCAGCAATCAGGTGGTCTTCTTGGGGCTGCCAGAACATGGCTTTTCTCTAATATAAGAAATTTATTTATAGGTGGTTTTTATTTGTCTTACCCCAGGGATGTGTTTGAGCAACAAAGCTCATTGTAACCATGCTACTCACTATTATCTAGCTCTTCTTGGCAGTAGACTTCAAAGGAGCTCACAGAGCTGGAAAGCATCACTATCCTTGTTTTTGGCCATATGGAAACTGGAGATAACAGCATTCAGCTCAACAAACACCATCCCCAGTGCAACACCAGTTATCTTCTGTAATCCTGCCGAAACAAACAGCAGTGTAAAAGGAAAACTCTTTATGAAAGGCTACTGAAAAGTCCTCACTCAAATGATAGGAGTGTATAATGCACAAAGTATGAACACTTCAAAGTGATTCTATTCCAACCCCACAGAGGAGTAGTGCTTTTTTATGCTTGAGGAAGATCTGGTATCACCTGCCTGAGGAATTCTCTGCTCTTGCACATTTTTGGTTTTACCTAGTTTAAGGGTTAAATGAAGCCAAGGGAACATTACCAGTGTGTTGCAGTGGTATTAAGAGTACGAGACGTCAAAGTGACTCTAGCAGTTTACATGGCCAAGCCCCTGCACGTGTGACCCATGTGCAGGGGAGAGGAACATGCTAGAGATAACCAAGATAATTCAGGAATGTCCTGATGCATGAGCTGAAGGGACAGGCTGCCTAATGGTTGAGTTCAGAATCAAAAGGCAGCATGGTGACAACTGGCTGCAGCCACCAGGCCCTAGAATCACAGAACTATTTGGGTTGGAAAAGACCTTTAAGATCACCAAGTTCAACCATAAACCTAGCACTGCCAAGTCCACCACTACACCACAGCTTCAAGCTTGAACTTCAGCACAAAGTTTCAGAAGCAGCAAACACATGGTGAAGATCTTCTGACCAAGCCCATAGTTTCATCTGTTGACACCATTCTCCATGGATTACGACAGCTCACAAGGCCATGCTGATTGAGCTGTGTACATACTGACAGCTTCGTTACATGCAAAATTGTGTTGTTCTGGGCTTTCACTTCCAGATGTGGAAGAGCTGTGTATGCGGGAGGTTAACTTTAAGAGCAGTCTAATGTGGGGAACTAGCCGCCATGTGAACCATCTCTTCCTTCTCCAAGTGGCCGCATTTTTCCTTGTAACTCAAGACAATGTACACATTTTCATACCTCCCCTCATAGCAGTGAGGACTCTGTGGCTGCTAGTATCATGGGGATGAAAAAAATGCAGAAATGTTGCGCCTTCATGTTGTTCCAAGATGATGATCCAAAATCTAACAGAAGGGTAAGTTCTGTTGTGTCTCATGGTTTCAAAGAGTCTGCAGCGAGGTTTTGATATCCACTATATGGATTAGAAAAGTTCCCTGTAAATAAACAGTTCTCTGAAGACAGCATCATCACAGTTTGATTCATACAGCCAATGTATACTGGGGGTGGGACTGACTTATCCTCTGGCTGGACTAGACTTCCTCTCGAAATTAAATGTTGATGGGATAATTTCTTACAGATACAGATCTTACAGTGCAATAATTTAGCAAGTAAAATAATGCAAGGGGCATGGCACAAGTACAGAAGAGAGAAACCCCCAAGTCAGGTCACCCGCCCCCGTCTCTGCCCGATACAGCCATGGACACATTAATGTTTATTGTTTTTCTTAAANTCATCTGTTGACACCATTCTCCATGGATTATGACAGCACACAAGGCCATGCTGATTGAGCTGTGTACATACTGACAGCTTCGTTACATGCAAAATTGTGTTGTTCTGGGCTTTCACTTCCAGATGTGGAAGAGCTGTGTATGCGGGAGGTTAACTTTAAGAGCAGTCTAATGTGGGGAACTAGCCGCCATGTGAACCATCTCTTCCTTCTCCAAGTGGCCGCATTTTTCCTTGTAACTCAAGGACAATGTGCACATTTTCATACCTCCATTCATAGCAGTGAGGACTCTGTGTCTGCTAGTGTCACAGGGATGAAAACAATGCAGAAATGTTGCGCCTTCGTGTTGTTCCAAGATGATGATCCAAAATCTAACAGAAGGGTAAGTTCTGTTGTGTCTCGTGGTTTCAAAGAGTCTGTAGCGAGGTTTTGATCTCCACTATATGGATTAGAAAAGTTCCCTGTAAATAAACAGTTCTCTGAAGACAGCATCATCACAGTTTGATTCATACAGCCAATGTATACTGGGGGTGGGACTGACTTATCCTCTGGCTGGACTAGACTTCCTCTCGAAATTAAATGTTGATGGGATAATTTCTTACAGATACAGATCTTACAGTGCAATAATTTAGCAAGTAAAATAATGCAAGGGGCATGGCACAAGTACAGAAGAGAGAAACCCCCAAGTCAGGTCACCCGCCCCCGTCTCTGCCCGATACAGCCATGGACACATTAATGTTTATTGTTTTTCTTAAAACTTCCTTTACCTTGGTAAAAATTACAAAAAGGCAGAATAGCAGATGAACATGCGGCCAATATTCAAAGCTTCCTTGATATTACAGAATTTACAAAGTGGAAGTCACACACAGTTTTGTCTACAACTTTCAAATGTAAAGGGAATTTCAAAAATCACAGACTAGAAGAAGAAAGATTTGGGAGGGAAAGAAATCTCTCATTTTTAATGTTTCATTCAGTGGTAAAGAAAGGGAGAGGAATAGTACATGAATAAAATATATTTATAATTATTTATAGCTATTTAATTTAAAATAGTAATATTCCCTAGAATGATATAACAAAACTGTTTGATTGAAAATAAATTATTTTTTCTTTATTGATTGAAACTCTGTGTTAAAACTGTTGTTCAAAAAAGTATTCATTTTTTTAATAAGACTCATTTTCCAGGAAGAAATATCCACAACATCCTTCATGCAAATAAAGAAAATGAACGTTATCATGTTCTTTGAGGCACCCAGTCACTTGGATGCAGCTATCTTTAATGTTTGCTTGCAACCATGGGAACGTCATGTGTATCCCCTTTTGGCATCGAAATGACTTTATCAGGACTCTAAAACTATGGAACTCCAGTGTTTAAAAACAAAATGGAATTCAGATGCTCCTGTGAGTCCATTGTGCTGTCTCTGTAACAGGTCTAACACTCTTCTGCTTCAGAGAACTGAAAGCAATGACATCTTTCCAATAATCCCCAAAATTCAATGAGTTCCCAAAGGAATGGGGGTACGGGTATCTCCCATGTTTCAGGAGAGGTGATCTCTCCTGGAGATGGATGGCAGTGAGGGCAGGGTGGTAGTGGGACGTCACATATTTTCTTAAACTTGCTAGTACAGTTGGAAAGAAACAAAAAATTCACAGACTAGGCTTTGAAGTGGTCAGGACCCAAAAGAAGAAAAGACCTGTTCTGACAAGTGTCTTCTCGTAAGTAGATACTGAATCAGGAAGTGTGGGAGATACCCGGGTGTTTACAAAGTGACTGAAACATTGAGCTGGCCAAAGCCTGTAGAGATGGTAGAGAAGTTTCTAATAGGAGAATAACAACTGGAAGAAAACTTCTCAGTGTTTGCTGAAGAAAAGGAAGGGGAGGTTTCCATGTTTTCATTCTGGGTTGTGCCCCCAAAGGGACATTCCACATTTTGGAGGAAAGTCCAGACTAGCAGAATAATATTGGTCATTGTTAGTCTGCCTCTGAGGTGATTCGCCGCAGTCTATCACTGTGTTCTGAACATCATCAAAGGAGAGTTGCTTTGGCTAACATGGAGGGGCAATTTGTTCATGCAGTCATTATAGGGTTAACATCAACAGAGAAAACGTTAGCATTACAGTTAGGGTCCAGATTCTTTAACTGAGCCTGGACCTCTTCCAGTTACCAATTTTATGATACCCACTTCCATCCAGAGGTTACTATCAAGAACAGCTTGCCTTAGGCTTTAATGGCAGTCAGATGATCAGTAATTTTATTTGTCAGTGTGAGTAATCTAGATGATCCATCATGCAATCTGTTGCAACAGGTACTGGAAAATTCAGCTGGGGCAACGGAAATCCTCAGTCTCTGTGCCACTGTGCCACACCAAGCCCCTGCCTTTGGTGCACACAACTGTTCCCAAGCCTGCCCTGAGGCAATAGCTTGCCTGTGTGGCAACCTCCCAGCCGCATCCTGGCAAGTTACACCATCCTGTCGGGACCTCCCTCCAGTGCAGATATACCTAATGACGCTGATGTCGATGCAATGGCAGGCAGCAGAAGCAAAGCTAGAAAGCCCATTTCATCCATCAGGGGTTTTGCCAGCAGCTTCTGGTGTGCAGCGCTCCTTCTGCTGTTGCTGCGAGCGGGGAGTGATACCCCCCTGCCGCACTTCATCCTCCTGTTTCAGCCAGTGCTGAACAGAGTCAGCAATGTGACTAGTCCAAGGCCACCCAGAATGAGCACAGGGCTTGGAATAGGATTGATGTCTCCTTGCTCCCAAGATCAAGGAGGGGGTTTTGCCTTTTTTTTTTTTTTAAGAACCTTCCTTCCTGTATGTTGCCGAACACCCTGGCACCAGCCATAGCAAACAGTCCCAGCTTTGCCTCTGTACAAGAATGAACTGGGCACAATTTCCAAGAGATCCGAGGGCCGTCTGCTGGGACACAGGGAGAGAGGCTCCCAATCCAAACAAAGCAGGGAAAGCATTATGCAAAATTGCTTCTCCATCCCCTTCCTTCCCCCTCTTTCTCTTTGCATCGTGTACAGAGAATGTTTCTCCTGGCCATTGCCTGGCTGCTGGTACACCCTCTGCATGGACTTCTGCAGCCTCAGGGGTAGAGTGCTGTTTCTCCAAGGTTCATGATTTCATAAACTGGCTTCATTTCACATGGGCATGAAACCCAGACTTCTCTTAAATCTTGCATAAAGGAAACTTCCCCTACTCCATTCAAATAAATAAGTAGATAGATGGATAGATAAATAAATAAATGTTTTTTCTTGGGCAATTCCAAATGGTTTGTTTCAAGGAAGTTTATACTTCTTTCTTTTAGATATTGAGTGTTTCTACAGGGTCTGGCTGTGGGTGAAAGGGTTGGAGGACCCTGTGCAATATCTACCTACAGCCACATGTCCCAGTGCTTCTCCACCAGCCATATGGTGGAGATGCCATGGCCAGTTTGATAAAGAAGAACATGGTATTGGAAAAAGAAAATTTAAATCCAAAGTTACATCTGAAAGAAAAGTTAAAGCAAATCTAGTTTCAGAATGTTGAATTAGGATGTTTTGACACTACCAGAGCTTTTATTTTCTTTTTCATATGACTTTGCAAAACTTTTCAGTTGAGATGACACTCAGATTTCTGAGAGGAAACACCACCATTGAAGCTTTACCAAGTAGCCCCAGAAGACATCTTTCATTTCCTAATGAAATCCATTTTCTAATGGATTAAATACTGTTCTCTTGGTTTTTAAAATGCAGTTCTGTGGAGAAGGACTAAGGAAAAGGGATGACTCCAGGTGCACACAGCCCTGAATCCCCATCACAGCTTTGCCACTTGTTCTGTTGTATCTAGGGATGTCTCTTGACACACACAGTTTTTCCTGTGAAAAACAACAGAAACAGCTTTTGCAAGATCCTGTTTATGGCACTGGCAGGAAGCACCAAGCTAACCAGCAATACCCGTGTGCTGTATGGGAGCAGAGCCGCTCATCCCTCAGCTGTGTCTGCAGTTGTGCTTGGCAGAGCATGGGCAGAGGTTCTGCTCTGCTTTTCCACCATCATTTTTTTGGAAATCAGAGAGCATGAATAACTAGAAATACCAGGGACTTGAGATGCACGGAAGATATTTGGCTTTTTGTAAGAGCTGTGTACCCAGTCTCAAAAATCCTCCAGGCTTTGAAATTTGAAAAATCCTCCAGGGTTTGAAAACCTCCTCCAGGGTTGAAATTCAGCATCAAAAGAGCAGACCACTGTAAATCATTAGCCACTTCAGGAAATCTCAGCCAATTCTGCAGAAAATGAGAAAACCTTCCGCTGGAAGTTAAAAGAACAATCCATAAGTGGTTTTAGCAGCTACTGTGTGTCCCTGCTGTACGAAGTTATTTAACCTGAGACTAAGTTTCTTCTCAGGCTCCTAGCCCAACATGGCATGTTTTCTCTGCTGGAGATTCAGTTCTTGTACATCATGTAGTAAATATAAAAAAGGAGGTTTACAGCCCAGTGAATAGAGAAATCTCTTTCCAGGTCAATGCAAGAAATTATAGAGCATTGGAAAGCCCTAGTTTTATCTCCTGCCAAAGCAGGGATTAAGCTACAATGATTCCCAGGCCCAGGGTCTTTCTTTTTTTTTCCTTTGCCTCTGCCTTCTTTGAGTGCAAATTGACAGAGACGAGTTTTCACTCCAAACAGCTGTCTGTTATTTGAATGGAGTCAGTTCCTAATCCCACACATGACTGCCATCAGAGGCTGCTGTAGTGGAAATGTTTCTAGTATCAAAACAAAGCCTCTGGCACAAAGATCTGTTTGAGAGGGCTCTGTGCGTAACCTCTGCTTTCAAATACTATCTTTTCTCCGAAGGCACTGCTCTGCTGGCTACCAAACTAGTCATTACCCACTTAATTAAGAAAAGATGCACTCTATTTTGCATAATTATAAAGGAGGAAAATCAGTATAAGATGCTCAAATGAAAATCAGTTGTTGGAATCCTTCTATTTATTTTTTCTTTTAATGTGTGTTTTCCCTCCCTCAATTTTCATTTGGAAATCAGAGCTTCAAGTGAAGTGGGTTGAAATAATGAATGGGATTGTTCTGAGAATTGTACTTCCCAAAGATCTGTTGCTGGAAATGTTCATACCAGCCGTTAATATCAAAACATCTAGGCATTTATGTAGAATAAACATTCTAGGTATTTCTCTAGTTACTTGCCAATCCACACTTGTTTTTCAGAATCTCAAAAGGTCATGCACTGCTGATCTATTTAACATTTAGTTCCAAATACTGTCACCTTTGCTTGCCTCAAATTGGGAGAAACATCCCAGCAGGTGCAATAATGCCACCCAGTTCAGGATGCCATGGAAGAACTGAGTTCTCTTACTGCTCCTGTGGACAACTTCCTTCCTGAATTTTGTCAAAGGAGTTGTTCTGTTTGGCTGATCCCCTATCTGTAAGACCACGACAGCAACACTTCTGTTGTTAAAAACGTCTGCCCTCTCTTTCAGGCAGGAGAACTGTTTCTCACTATGTGTTCATATAACAACAAGGATGCTGCACCTTATCTTGGTCACACTTCTTATACCAAGAAGAACTATAATTGAGTTAAAAAAATGCACAGAAGGAGTTTGACCTTTCATTAGTGCTCCAGAAGACCAGCATGGTGTGTTTGTGAATCTATGCTGAAACCAGGACTGAAGTGGTCAACTGAAAAATCCAAATCTCTAAATTTTTGGTTAGGAGAGGGAACTAAAATTACGTCTCCATATCACAGAGCAATGTTCAGGGAGCTCAAATGACTTGTTAAGAGCTGCACAGAGACTCCAAGATCAGGAGCAGGGACAGACACATGTCTGGTCTCCAAATACAAGATTCTAATTTCTGATAGAAAACACAGAAAGAGAGGATGTGTCCTCCACTGCCAGAGTGATTCTAATGGGCTGCAGTGCCTCCACCTTCCTGTGAACATCCTCCACATCAAAACACTGCAGTGCGAGTCCCACTTCTCTCACTGCTAGAGTTGCTGTGGTTCGGCAAGGGTCAGGAAGATCCTCTCCATAACCTCTCTCTGCTCTGTTTCAGCTGTGCTCCTTGAAACGTCAAGAAGATGCAGAGCAAATACAAATGGCAGGGAATGGATTCTGTGGAGAGACATCCAGATTCTTCTTGGAGGAAAAAAGGAGGTTATCTAGTTTTGGGTAGGTTTTTTCTTTTTATGAACAACTGTTCTTCTGAATGACAGAATTTTAGAAATTAAATGGATTGCTTCCCACATCCTCTGGATCCTTCTGACCGTGGCCAGGCAAGGTGAAGTGAGATGCTATGCCACCTCTAGTGATGGGCACTGCTGACAGCAAGGTGCTGAGCTCTGGGAATGCCTCAGTTCTCACAGACAGCCAAAAGTGAGTGGTGGGATTCCCAAGACAGCTCACACAGCCGTGTGTTGTCTCTGCAGCATCAGAGGCTGAGGAGAGGCCAAGAAAAAAAACAAATTCCATCTACCAGCATAGATATAGTGAGGTGCTGCGAGGACAGAAGGGTGCGAGGTTGATATAATCTTCAGGGATGGGAGGTTTTGGGGTAGGAGCGGTATCACTGCGAGGGAGGCAAGCAACCATGCAGAAGAGGCACCGCAGGGGAAAAAAAGACTAGTGAGGGGAAAGTGGTACATAAATTGGCAAAAAATACACAGTGGGAAGGGCTGGAGCTTGATGGACCTTGACAGTGCTAGCACAGCCCCTGCAAAGGCACGTTGAGTGCTCTAGGTAATGAAAAGCTTGGTGTCGAAGCACGTTTCTCTAATTAATTACTACATTTGGCACAGTAACCCATCTCAAATTGACTTAATATTCAGTTCAAGAAGTGTTGGAAACTCTGGCAGGGTCAGCTCACCCCACCAGCTGCTTCCATGGGGACCCTCCAAGGTGCCCAGCTGGCTCTCCCTGCTGCTGGGGACAGACCACGGTGGGTGCCATCTGTACTGCCACAGTGACAGGGATGGTCTGTCAAAGGGACGAGCACAAAGAGACAGTTCGGAAGTCAGTCAGAAGAAGTGGTGTCCAGCAAAGACACTGGCTCACTGCTGTGGAACACCCTTGATTTAAAAGTGATGTTCCCTCTCTTCCTTCATCCCCAGCTCACAAACACTGACCTCTTGTTGGTTATAACGTGTCCCTTATCGGGAAACACCAACTTCTAGAAACAGGCAGCGGGGTATGGGGAGGAGTGTCTTCTGCACAACCTGTGCTGTGATTTTGTGCAAAAGCAGAGCGCCAATAAAACCAGAAATGTTTATTTGGTTGTTAGTTCATGTAGATGAATAGAAATTCCCCTTTCCGTCACTGAAACAAGCGATCGTCTTGGAGACAGGACCCATCCTGCTTCCAAAACTCCCCAGGTAACTTCAGTCCAACACCACTAAGGTCTTTGCTTGGAAGTAGGGGAATTTTACTCAGTTCTCTGTCCTGTGTCACCTGAAATGAGCCCTGAGGGTGGGCAAAGCCAGACTGAGAAGTTCCCATCACCTACTACATACATACACCACAGACACTCACCTCTGCTCCTGCCCCACAATGTGGTAGCACCACTGTTTGGCCATGCACCACAATGCCTCAGGGTTACAACAGGGCTATAACAATCTGTAGCTTTTTTTCTGAAAGGATGTTTTTAAGCCCACTTCAAGGACCCCCAGCATCTGCCCACAGCTATCTGTCCTGACGCACCAGGAGCAATGACTAATGGTTGCACATGGGCAAGAGCAAGTGGGACTGCTGGGAAACAAGGACACCTCGGGCCAACCTCTCCACCAGAACTAGCATTTTGTAAAGCTGTCATTTTCTTTATCTTAGGGGACTCTCCATCTTCCTGTGTAAAGCACAAATAAAACCACTCTGCTTTCCAACAGATTTTGTTTGGAGGGAAGTATTGATATTGATGTCTATCGATGGAGGCTGTTCAATTGCGTCAGGTAGGTGACATCATCTCAGAAAGGTTATTCACAGCTGCATGGTTTGGGGCTAGGTGATAGCATGGCAATGGAAACATCAAACTTTACTCAATATCACAGCTGTAGAAGTCGGACATTATCTCTAGCAAATGTTTTTTTAAGTGGCAGGAAGTTTTTACTTCCAAGTAAGCAGCAATGTTCACTATGACAGTTTATTTTGAGGGTAAATTTGGGATGCTTTAGTTTCTAACATGTTTCAGAATTTTGGGTGGACAATTTTTCAAAAACAAGAAAAAAGTTTGAAGAAGAAATTTAAATGAAAAATCACTTTTGGACCTTTGCCCCCAGAGGAGACCTGGCATAATCCACAGTGTTTCCAGATCAGAAACTAGACAGCTTTTTGTATCACTTTAAAAACCAGAAAATGGTCAAAGCTGCTTTGCAGATTGGGTAGGCAGGGAAAAACTGATCTATAGTGTTTGAAATCTAAATTTCACCGTTGTAAGACTAAGCGTGCCCTAGACATCCAAGTGGTAGACTGAAAGGTTGCTTTTTTTTTTTTTTTTTCCCTTCCCAAGCAGCTTTGATAGTCTGTAAACCTCTACAGACTATGTTAAAAATGTCTATAACTGATATGCAGGACAGTTTGTGGATCCTCCCCCAGGCTTGATCTACAGGGCTGTTATTTTGGGTTTTTTTGGCTTTCCTGGCCCTCACCAGTAACAGATACATGGAGATGAAGGGGATAAAATGAAACGCTTCAAATAAATATTTTTATTAATGCACAGCCCACAAGCCACGAATGCTCCAGAGAACCTTTGCCAAGGGTTGCTTAAATGTCTTTTCCAAGAAACAGCCCCTCTTCCTCATCATCCTGGCCCCTCACAGCCCAACAGATGGTTAGGGTGGTCCTGAGGGCACTTGGAGAGTGGAAGATGAAGGACTGGAGATTGGGCTGGGTCCTCAGGTGATCATGCATGACCATGGAGGGGTGGGAGAACCCCACTCCTCTCTTCTCGTGCCGTATGTGTGCACATGGGGCTGCCAGCAGGGATGTGCAGGAAAGCAGGTTTCTGCAGTAGGATCCTTCAGATAAGGATGTCCCGGCTCTGCTTTCCCCTACAACTATCAATCTGCTTCTCAGCCATGAACCTCTCCCTTGCTTTCCCTGCTTCAAAACAAAAGGTCCCTTCAGGGAATGCCAAAGTGTAACGAGATAAAAATGAAAAAAAGCCATCATCTTTCCCTCTGCTCCTCTTAGGGTGTCTGAAAGGGCATACTCAGCATGCAAAAAAAACCTGCTGACTTCACACTCTGTTGGAGAAGGCGATTTGAAACCAACAAAAATAATTGTCACTGTGTTTAGCCAGAGTCAATAAAAGCACTAAGGGCCTGGCAGTGTCAAACCCAGGAGAAAATAAATTGTCAGTTCATGAGCACTCCCTACAATGTATCCTGAAAAGAAGTTTTCTCTCCTTTCTCTTCAGAAAAAAAAAAATGATGGGGAGGGAAAGAGAGAGAGCTGAGACTGGAGAGAGGCTGGCAACGTATATTTCATGTCTAATGATATTGTTTTAGTGGTGAGCAATAAACTGTGAGGTCTTGAATGATGGCATAGGAAAGAATAAATAAAAGCACTGCTCACTCACACTGATTGCCTGTTGGATCACATAGTAAATCCGAAGTAAAGTGTCTTATTCATAGGGACAGGGAGAAAATTTTCAAAAGCAATGGAGTGACATGATCTATCTTTTCCAAAACGCCTATGGCTTTTGATGACCAGCCCGAGACACAGTCAAGGGGCCTGATTTCAGAAAAGGGAGGAGCTCAGCAGAGTCTCCAAATTGCTAACATGTTTTAGCCCTGAAAAATGAAGATGCCTAGTGCTACACCTATGGGAGATCAGGCTTGGGGGGATCAGACTCTCCATAATCATTCCTGCCTGTACTCCCTTGCTCTGCCAATCTCCCTAATAGTGTTGTTCCCCCTTTTCAAATCTTGCCTCACCTAAAGCCACCAGGCACTTTTGAAAACCAAAGCCAAAACCAGAGTTTTAATAGTTTCCAGAGATCATGAGAGCATGAGGGAAAACCACGTCCAAGTGATCTTTTATTGGATGTTTTAACAAAATTAAACAGAATATGGTAGAATGTAGAGACAAAAAGGTCAGGCAGAAAATAAACAGTGCTATTTGTGTTTCCTTTTCTGTGTTGTTTACCCTTACCCTGGTAACCTCCTCCTATTTTAGCCTGTTTGTCTTAGCAGTGTTAGGTGCACAACATGAGGGACTTCATTTTCAACCCAAAGCAATGTCCTGGATATTGTTAGACATCCATGCAACTTTAGACATGCGTGGCATTTGTGAGCCCACCTCTGAATGTCCTGCTTAGTGCATGAAAGACATCATCTCTATAAAGGACATACTGAAAAAATGATTCTGACTGTGTCATCCTTTAATTGTTTTAAGCAAAAAATGCTCATTCACCAAGTCCAGAGTGATCTGGTGGGCGTGAAGGCAGCAGCTAGCCTAGAGAGCTGAGGAGCCCTGGAGGAAAATTAGCAGCACACAGAAGCTGGGATGGGGTTGAAATGAGGCAGCCAGCAACCATTTTTTCTTTGGAAACATCCCAATGGATAGAAAGTACTGGCCAGTGAGCAGGGAAGGGAGATGGGTTTATGTGTCACTTTGGCCCATCTGCTACAGAGACCTTGGTACCCCCAAGAAGGGAGAAAGGTTCCCATCAAACAAACAGAGACAGAAATTACTTCTCTCTCCCAGGACAAGAGGGCTACATTGCTTGGACAAGGTGGCCACCATTTGCACCTGTGGGGTTGGATATGTTCAATCTTCTTCCAAAGAATATTGAACCAAAGAGCAGGTTGTTTTTCTCTTGTTCACCTCTACCGTCCCTTGGCCACCAACCCAAGTAGCTTTCACAGAGGCAAAATGAGTTTTCATAGGGAAAGGCAAAAGATTGAACACACAGCTGCCCAGTGATGGAAAATACCCGCTGCTGCATGCAAAGCCTTGTACAACATTTTTAATTAGATGTGACAGCTCAGGGTTCAAGCATGTGAGGAATTCCAGGCTAGATGAAAAGGGACCTGGGCAGAGATCAATAGGGATAAAGAGGCAGTGATAAGGAGAAGGACCTGCTTAATCTTGTTTTTATCTCTGTTTATTTATCCTCTGTCAGCGGTGCTCTCCTGATCAAACACACAGGCATGTAGAATCCAGTGCACTTACTCCTTATGACATGACAATAACAACGGAGCCAGGGCTCACATTCCCAGCCACCCCGTCCCTTGGCAAACAGAGTCTTCTGCTGGCTGACACGCAGCCATCCCTGCTCATGTTTGCTCACCAGTGCTCATCGTCATCTGCTTGTCAAGGAGCTCAGAGCTGGAGTGTCTCCTTGCCCTTCCCTTGTAGCTGATAGCAAGTGCCACTGCTCTCCCACACCTTCGCACTTGACAACTCTTGTAGTGGCTGGGCTGGAAATGGGCAAGGCAGGTCCATGAGGTGTTGGAGGACAGAGGTGCTTTGGCCCTCACCTCCTGCCACCTCAAGAAGACCAACTCTTCATAAGTTATTTTTATTCCATGTCTCATTTTATTTTTTTAAGGTGTAGAAATCACAGCTTGCACTGCCTTTCAAAAAGGCGCTCTGCAGCCAAGAGGGTGAGGGTCTGGAGGGCCTCGTGTAGCTCAACAGGGGAGCGCTGCATGCAAGTCAAGACAGGGCTGAGTGCCCATTCATTAGACCGCATTGTCAGGGTCAAGTGGGGATTTCATCTCTGATTTACGCTCTTTCTGATGGCTCTGCTCTATGTCAACTCCGAATTTGGACCCAAAATATATTTCTCTGCTCCTTGGGGTTTCACCAGCCTGTTTATACAAAGCAGGGGTGCTGGGCAGCCTCTTCAGTGGAGAGACTTGTACAAAAACGTGGCTGGGATTTTCATGAGACATGGGGCCCAATATTCCCTTCTGTGTCAGGGCCCTTTCCACTGTCTGAATACACAGTCAAACTAAGCCCCAGGGCAGCTGCTTGATTTAGAGCAGCTGAGGGTATAGCTGGATTTTTGGAGAGCACACATGCTGTGACTCCAGAGGAGAAACCGGTCTCTGAAGTACAGAATATATGGCAGCCCATACTTAGCCATATATTCTCTGAGCTATTTCCAACCCCCCAGGCTTATTGAATAAACCTAATTCAAGCAAAGCTATTTTAACATATCATTGCATCTATTTCCACAATGATTTGTCTGCCAAAATGTAACATGCCTTGCCTTCCATACAAGGCTTTCCTACTGAAGATTGCACAAGGTAAAATATTTCCAGCATTGTCGTCATTACCAGCAATCCCTACCTGCAAATTATCAATTTCTGTAAGGCACTAGAAAATATTAACCATTGTAACTGCTAGTTTAACCATTGTAACTGGTTTATCTTCCAGTCTTGGTCAATGTAGAGGAAGGTGTTGATTGCATTGTTAAGCACTTGCATTGGCAGTGACACTTCTAAAGAGTGAATACAGCACTTTCATAAACCCAGATTAATTTCTTTTTGAAATTAGATATTTCATTGAAATACCCAAACTAAACTAAGTTGGTTTAGACTGTTGCTGTAGTCTGCAGAGGTTGTCTGGAGAAGGAGATGGTCTGTCTTGCATCTTCTGGTGGTGCATCATTCTTTCTGCTGTCTAGAGAAGAGATCTTGAGTGATCTTGTCCCTTGCTTAAACAACTACAGTTGTAACAGATGACTCAGGTCAAGGCATTTTTACAGATGATTTGTTAACCCCCTTGGCACCTTTGAGATAAGCAGAAACTTCACAGATGTTCTATACCAAGAAAGAAATGCTGTTTGCATTACATGTTTCCCAGTGTCCGCTGGGGATAGAGTGTCTCTGAGATGGGACAACGAGGGTGTTGTTGTTTATCTGTCCAAAATGGGTTAGGAAAACTCTTCTGTCAGGATCACTAGGCAACAAACAGCAGCTTGTTTGGACAACATAGAGCTCCAAAGGTTGCTTTCATAGATGAAGCTTGTGGATGACCCATCTATAACTACTATTTTGCCATCTAGGAGTGCCCACGTGTCTTCTCTATTAGCACAACTAGTGTGCTACCAAAAGTCCACTGCTGTTACTCCTTCTCCCACCTCAGAAGCTGAAAGCCATGGGGCTGCTGAGGTCTCCCTGTGTGTCTCCTCAACTAGGTTCTGCAACATGAAGAATTACTGCCTCTAGGTGCAGCCCTTCCAAACAAGCCCATGAAGCATTCCGTACATGCAGTGGTGACCCCGAGTAGCCAGCCCGATACCCCTACTCAGTGGGAGGAGTGTGATAGGGGTTGGCTGTGGCCCAGCTCCTGTGTCAGCTGCAGGCGGGTTGTAAATCCTCATCCCCTTTGTGGGCAGAGAGAAGACGTTGCAGCAGTCTCCTGAAGTTAGCTCAGTAAGAACCTTCATGAGAAGAATATATGGAAAAATGGACTTATAGGTCTCTAGAAGGAGATTGAAGTTTCGTTTTGTGGCATACCTTCAGAGATCATCCGAGTAATGGGAAGTAAAAATCCCCAAATTACCAATCATTTTTCAGCTGTGTGTTCAGTTTCTTGTCAACAGGCTTTGACCATTTTTTATGATGTGCTCACAACTGGGAAGAAACCCTATGTGTTCCCTTCTAATCCTTCCCTAAACCTCACCCTTACCATGACCCTTGTCATGACCCATGCAGCTATCAGAGAGCTGTTGACTACTCCTTATCATATCAGTGTATATCATCCTTAATATCATCTTGCTCCCCTTTGTCTGATTAGGTATCTCCATCTCCTGCAGGTAGGCACAAGAATCAGACATCTTCGATGCTACCCTGGAACAGATAATAATATTTTAAATGTGTTTGGGGCTTGCAGGGGCTGCAGCAGTGAATGGGGTGAGGACTATCATACCAGCCTGGTGAGCTGCCAGGGATCTAGATGTGCTTGGAGGGAGCTGGGGGAGTTAGACTTGGGCTGTTCCTCAACAAGCTACCCTTCCTGTCACTCCAAAAATTTCAGATTAAGTAATTTTTAGAACTATTTAGCTCTGGTCTCTCTCAGAAGAGAAATGCAGGAAACAGAGCTGGCATTGAACCCCAGCACACAGGATGAGGTCTACTCTGTGTCCGCCCACAGTCTGAGGATATTCTCATCCGGAGTCACCTGTTAGAAAAACAGAGAGGTAAGCTGGGAAATACGGATCTGAGTTCAGGTTCAGACCCAGAAGTCTCGGTGTATTCAGACCCAAGAGATACAGAAACAGAAAAAAAAAAAAAAAATAAAAAAAGAAGAGTAGAAATCGAAGGAAAGGAGAGTGAAGAAGAAAAAGCAGGGAAAAAAATTCTTTACTGCATCCTGAAGAAGGCAAGGCAAAGCACTTTATTAAAAGTTAATGATACCTTAGTATTTGGTTGAATGTTTCTTTTGAATTTCTCTTCTAACTCCTTTGCCTGTATTATTCTTTTGTTCAATGTAGCTATCTCTTAATCTGCTAAAGAAATACACCTGCCTGCCATTCTTTAAGCATAAGGTGCAGCAAGCAATGGCTGCCAACCTTTTTGTCTCTAAGTGGGGACCCCAGTCTGGGCCCCTGTTAGCATTTTCTGCTCTCTGGGTCCTCATCCATGGCTGATACCTACAAATGTGCCAAGAGAGAGAAGCATGGACTTTTGCTTACCCACATACACTGGCACTTCTTGTTCCGGATGCTCCGTGGCCACTTCTATTTTCTGATTTGGCATCTTTTCTGATCCCTTGTCCAGTTTGGACCAGGCAATGGCTTTTCATTACAAGCAAGTCTTGGTACAGCATGTTCAGCACAGACCAGAGCACAGAACAGGCAAGGGTGTGCACAATCATCTCTCCCATGGAAATGCAGCCAAATTGGGACTAAGGAGGTCTTTTAAGAAGCATGTTTGCTTTACACGACCTTTTAGAAGAAATGACTGTCCTGTCCCATTTCTTCTACCGCATTTGGCCTGCCTTGCATTGCACAGGCTTGATGAGCACGCAGATGGGGTGATTGCTCTGCACCCAGTGGCAGGAGTGCACCCACAGGCAGGAGGAGCCCAGCAGTCTGCAGTTGCATGTGGTTTTTGGAGAACTCTTTTCCTTGTTTTCCTGTAAGGTCATGCTCTTTCCACTGCTTGCTTATGTAAATGGTGTAAGGAGTTTTTTTTTCTTTTTTTTAAAGTGCTTTACTCACTTGATGTCCTCAATGAACTCAAAGTTTTATAAACTGGTTTCAAAAATTAGACCTTCTGATCACATGTAAAGACTAAATTCACCTGCAGCAGTCAAAATGCCTCCAACCAAGCACAGCTGTGATTTCCATACTAGAAAGTCTGTGTTCACACTTGTGTGGATGGTCCACAGATGGTCCTGTATGGTAAAGGTGAGGGGCTTGTGTGTAAACCTGGTGTCTTCTTTTTGACACATGCCAGAAGAAGCATCTGAAAGCAAGTGTACTTAGAATCATAGAATCATAGAATGGTTATATTAATATATTGATATATTGAACTTAATATGTTGAAGTTTCTCCCAGATAAAGCAGAGCTGAAAGCAGGAACTTTTGTTCCTAGTCTTATGCGGGTGCTCTGAAGATTAACCCAGTTGCAAAGCACCTCAAATTACACTGGTTTGGGATTTAGGAGACCTGGGTCTTTACTTGTCTCTGCCTTCCCACCATGTACATCTAGGACTGTTCCTCCAAAACAGGTCCCCCCAAATCCAGGTCCTAGACTCGGCAGTGTACTGTCTGGTGCTTCTTAGGCAGGGATAGTGACCCTGTGGCAGAAATCTTTCATGAGGATGAAAACCACTGTAATTTTAAGATGTGACATACTTTAGTGACCATGGTTCACCTGCTGTCATGTGGGCATTCTTTTGAGATTCTCCAGATGTGTCCCTAAAAAATAAATCAAGCCAAAGATGAGTAAGTAGCTCATTAGGCGTAGGTATTTCTAATGCAGACATTTAAGGGAAAGTGAGATTATTGCCACTTCCTGAGCCCATGACTGTTACTCTTACGGAATACATGATGATATTCAGATTTTAAATCCCCAAGGTAGGGATTGCAGATGTCTTCTGTATCTATTTAGCATCCGCAGCTGACAGGGATCAGATGTCCATGGGAGGATGCTAGACACAGTTTACATGGTATAAAGAATAATAAAAGTATTGTTCAGGCTGATTCATTTTGACTTTTCTTAAAATTGCTTACTTTTTTATGAGGTAGCTCTATGTTCAGCACCTTTGCCTACTCTTGTCCTGTCTCTGATACTGAAGGAATATTTGAAAATGCGTAAACTGAGGGAAAGGCTGCCCAGATATGCAAACTAGGCATAGCACTCCGATAGCAGTGATGCCTTGCTGAGCAGACTGTTCTTGAGAAAGTGAACAGTTACGGAATGAGTTTAAGAACTTTACAGTAGAAATAAGGAAGAATCTGCATATTATTCAATAAATCTTGAACTCCTGGTGATCCGGATGGTCCCTTTGCTCTTTTACTGATGTGTGATCATTAGCAGAGATGTGTAGCCCATCAGTAAATCAACCTAAATACTTTGTTATAATAGTCCTCATTACAGAACATTGATAGATTAACTGTGCTCTATTTCAGTTTATGAGCAAAGCTCTTTGCTCCCCTTGGCAGTGTGATTAATGGGAGGTTCACATACTTAACATTAGAGACCAGTATTTATGGCCTTAAAAACATCAAGAAAAAAGCAAAATGTCTGCTGTGACAGAGTATATAGTACAAGTGTCAAATCTTATCAAGGATCCTCTCATCCATTATAGCTTCAAGAGGTGCTATCATTTACCAAGCTGACCTGGCAGACCTCAGAGGCTCATTGTAACATTCTTTGTACGGTAATCCAGTTAAGAGTGAAATGCAGGCTAAGTGAGACATAGTTTAACACTTTCATATACTCAATAAAACCATTACTGGGAAAGTATTCATCAGCAAGCCAGCCAGTCATTCCTCTCCAACAGGGAAAGATGGAGTCAAAATTCTCCTTAGCCAAGCAAAGTGATTTTCTACCTCCCTTGCTATACAAACAAATTGTCAGCACTGGTGCTGCTGTTAACATGTGGGTGGTGCAAGTTTGGGGAGTACTGTAGGGTAAGGTTGGGGCACGGTCCAGGCCAAGCCATCACACCAAACTTTGCAATGACTAGAGTTGTTTTCAGTGATGCTATTCTTTAATCAAGGGGTTTGAAACCTGGCAGGGGCTTGCAAAACACTTAGAACGCGTTTGCTTACAATACAGCTTGAAAGCTTCAGGGAGCACAGTCCCCTTTTATGTTGAACTGATTTCTGTTATGAGCCTCACAATGCAAAATTTTGAGTGAGACAAACAGATCAAACAATCTCCAGTTTGGACAACCTGTTGCAAAGTTAAACTTTTCAAAAAGACCTGGATTGCCCTCCACCTCCTGCACGTCAGAGATGTGCCTGTAATAGGCATGGTCTGCTCGAGGAGCTCAGCGGTTACCATCACAACATGTTCCATAGATGAGCTCAGAGACAGCTTGACTGGGTTGATTTATTAATACGCTCCTATAAAAGGACAGGTGTTACCGAATGACTAACACTGTCCCTATTCAAGGTATCAGTTAAGCACTCAAAGGCACTTAAACACGCACGTAGTCACAGATACACCTCAGTACCGTTGACTTCAAGGAGACACCAACACACAGTTAGAGCCAAGCACATGCTTAAGTACTTTCATGAATCTGGGCCATTATTTGATTAAACCTCTTGTGGTATTTGTGAAAATAGTGACAGATTGTGAAAGTTTCATTGACATAAGGCTGAGTGATTATTTGTCCAGAAATGTGAAGGACTATGATCCATCTTTCTCACTTTGTCTGAACTGGTTCAAAAGACACATCTCTCGTGTGCTGAAGGTGAACAACTGCAAATAGCTCCAGTGTATTTTTGTTTCAATGTACATTTCAGTGCACTCAAGGCAAACATTGACAGGGAGGTTCAGAGATTGACATTTTTAGACATGTTTTGCCATGTCTAAAGCCAGAGAAACTATGTGCAGGATCAGGTTGTGAACCAATAGCGTACAAACAACAGATAGGACTAAGTTTGGAAGGAAACTGAAATGCATTTAAAGATTCTGCTATCTTTATCCACAGGCCTGAGCTCCAATTGAACAGGCTGTTTCTCAGAGGGGAGACTTTAACTGTCATCTATATTATCCAACAGTATATCCCATACAAGAGCCTGCAGGCAGTGTTGTTTCACATCACCTCCACAATTTGAGGGTTAAAATGCTATCTGTCACTAGCTGGGAAAAGGATTGGGATGCTTTCTGGTTTGGAAAAGTTTCTTCTTCATGATAAAGAGCTCTCAAATTCAGCTAGTTAAAGGCAGTTAAATCACTGCCTCTAAATGCCTGGAGTCAGTGGCAGCTTTCCTGAGCTGTGCAGAGATGGGAGCTTGCAAAATGTCTCCATTTGATGTAAGGGAGAGGGCTTGCCGAGGAGTTCACATTTACCCAGAGATTTATTAGGGGAGAAGGCAGGCTTGTGCCAGACTTGAAAGAGAACATGCTTCTGCGAGATAAATTCATTTTCATGTTTATTTATCTAGAGCAGAAAAACGGTCCTGCCTAGCAGAGCATATGCTGGGCGTAATGAAAGACAAACGTCAGCTTTTGAAGGAAAACACCCATTCATCAAAGGACACGGAAGAACAAACAACATGTTCATTAAAACACAATTGAAAGGTGGCTTCTCCTCTCCACTCCACCTGCTTTCCCAAGTTGGGGGTTGCATGGGAAACTGCTGCTCTCCTCACTTTCTACTTACTCTCTGTCTTGGAGCAGATGAAAGGCTTTTCCCATCTCAGAGATGGGGGGGGAGGAGGAATCTAAAGCTGGGTCCATAGTACTTCAACAGCTTTTTCTTCACTGTTTTAGAGAAGGCCACGTCTGACTTTGGTCCAAGTTGGGACAGATCCTGGCTGGAGGACTGACTCCATACCTGGGCCACACTCTGGAAGGCCCTCTGTGTTCTCAGTGCGAGTCCTTTTGGTAGGTGCTGGAAGCTGGTAATACGATACAGCCCAAAGATCCCTCTGAATAGGAGGAAGCAATCAAAATCTCCTAAATTTTCCCAGGATGGGAAAGCAATTTCCTCCTCCAGCTGTAAGAATGGAGCAGATTGAAAGGTCTCAGGGAAAGTAATTATTGCTCTTTGATGAGTCTATCAGGAAGCTGAGACGGGCTCATTGGTGTGAATAAACATTTTCATCTTTAACTTAATTGTCTGTGTAAATCTACCAAAACAAATTGTCAACTGAGTGCTCCTAGTGTAGCGTCTATATCCTTGTACGCAATGTAGATTTGTTTCATAAAGTATCACACAGAGATATGGACATGAATAAGTAAAAGAATAAGAACAAAAAGTAGGTGTTTCAGATAAATTCAGAAGGGTCTGGGCTCTGGCTGGTTTATATTGTTTCCCACCACTCTGTTCATTCTCTATGATTTTTCTGGCCAGTCTTCAGTGAGGTTTTTGATTATGTCTGTCTTAATATCAGTTGTCTGCATCTCTAGAAGCCACAACTAATTATTTTTAGTAAAACCATGATATATGACAGAGAAGTACAAGTGTTGCTATGGCTGTCCCTCAGACTGTCTTTTGTTATAACATCACACATGAAAGCTTGAGATTAGGAAATGACTGAATCACTGGTTGCTTTCTGCACACTTCTAATATGAAGTCACAGTTCAGTTCAGTCCTTTAAAAAGGGGTCAGCTAAGCCCAAAAGATCATGTTTACAGTTCCCAGTTGTCAGCAATGACTTGCTGCTTAAAAAGAAAGGGAGACTTTGAGACTCCTCTTTAAGTGTAGATTAGATATAAAAAGAAATTAGTGGAAGAGAGAAATTCTGCTCTGCACTTCAAATCTGCAAACTAGACCTGAGAGGGAACAATGCAGCTTCAATCTGGGAACATCTTGTAAAACCAAAGCCTAGAAAAATGTGCGTAGGTAAAATTACTCACCATCCTGATCGCAAAACATCAGTGTTGAAGTTTCTTTGGATGTAACTGGAAACTTATTAACTATGATCCACTTTAGCTGGGGATTTTCTTAACCTATAAAGTTCAAGTAGCTGTTTCTTCTCCCCAGACCACTGATCTGGCTCTGCTGACTCTGAGACTAAATAGACGCCTTGTGTGAGTGACCTTATTGACAACGCTTGGCACAGAGGTTTTTATTTTCAAAAAGTGAGCAAGCAGACACCCAGGTTTAACTTGGGACCTATTAATATATCTAGCTGGGACACAGCAAGGCCACAGGCATCTCAAATTGTACATTCATTTGTTTGAATAGCATACTACTTTGTGCCCACGCACAGCACCAGCCTGAGAGCTTTCCAGGCCAGGAGGGAGGGGCAGTGTAAGCCAAACCGCCTGGACAAGGGCTGGGACACGGGGAGGCAGACTCCTCTTTTTTCTCTGCTGGGTTTTTTTCCTTTTTTTTTTTTNCAGTCTGGGTAAGGATAACCTGGATGGACTCTCTAGCTGTGCTGGTTCAGCTGTACTGGCCATTGTGTGCAGAGTCACAAGCTCATCCTTTTGCACCCGTACAGAAAAGAACAGCAGCCCCTCCCACACCTTTCCTTCCACCTCTCTTCAGCTCATCTGCTGATGATCCAGGATGCTGTTAAAGGGAGTGGAGAAATAAAAACTATTTTGTGGTTGATACTAAGTGTGTTTATGCAAGAAAAAGCCACTCCACTCACCCATTTATCCATGTCCCATAGCAATTATACAGAAGATCCATACTGGAGAGTATACCAGCCTGCTTTCATGCTGCTCACAAATGCACTGCCTTGTGTATCTGAGGTCTCATAATGTCAGTTCAGATAGTGACAGAGTTGGAGACACCTCACACAACTTTAGCCATCAAAAAGGCTTGATATTTGGTCTAACAAAGTCTCTTTAATCAATGTAAGGAAAGTCACTTTTCCATAGTCATTTCCATCTATATCAGCGTGGGATGACGGTACTCATCTCCATTTAATGAATAGAAATTACCAGAGATCAATACCCTTCCAAGAGTAGGGGGTCTTTTGCTTTACTTTTTATTGGCAAGCACACCAGATTGATCTTTGCAGGTAGAAAATGTCCTCTCTCATGGCAGCTTTTATCAGCCCTCTGCCAGGGGTAGCCTCCCAGCCCCATCTACAGAGCAGTTCACGTGAAAGCTCTGTTGACCACCTCCAGGAAGATTAGCCAAGGTAGCTGATCCAGCTTTTTCAATTACCAGGCTCAGCTAACACAGCTGATCTTGTTAAAGTGTCACAGCCCGTATTTGCATGCTCCAGTTTGCTGGAAGATGCCAGGTCATGGCAACTGCGCAGAGACAGAGAAACAATCAGCTGGGGATTGGAACCGCTTCCAGAGGCACAGTTGGGGCCAGAAAGGTGTGTATTGGGTTAGATGGGCTAAAAGACTTCCAGGTTTTTCTTCAGTCGATCAGAGACTAAAAGCTATTGCAAGGTTTAAGGGCTCAAGTTTTTCTGCTTTAATAACTCTGTTCTGCTTTTCCTGTGCCAAGCAAAATGAAAATGGCAATCTTAGAGATAACCAAGCAGTCAAATTATTGAGGTTTAGAGATTTACGTGTATAGACACATATCTAGTTTTTAAAGCAAGCCAGGAAGTTCCACTCCTTGGAAAAAAAGATTAGGGATATGTCAGGCAGAGCAGATACAGTGCTGGAGACAGCCACTTAAAGGCAAATAAATGAATAAGAAAGGTCCCAGGCAGCAGATAACACACTAAAAAAAAAAAGTCTAATTGCAAAGGAAGGGATATCAGAGGTTACTGTGTTTCTGCTAGTTGTCCTACACATGGAACAAAGCCACAGTGCTGAGATAGCTGAATGGTCCTTGTACTGCAGTGGAGCTGGATCCAGCTCTTGCTCCCTAGGTGTCAACAAGCTAGAGGAGATCCTGTGAAATATTTCTCAAGCCACGTGGAGCAGAGATGAAAGGTGGGCAAGTTCACAAAAAAATTTTGTACCAGGTTTCTCAGTTGAGCTGAACTACTGAGATCTGGCCATTATAGATGAAGAAGCAAATCTGCAAGGATTTATTTGGTGTTCTGGCAAGCTAAGATCCCCTTGCCTTAAGAGGAGAGCTGTATGAGAATGTAGCTCACTTGGCAATGCATGGCATGTCCCCTGCCGCTTCTGCTCTGTAGAAGTGACATGTTCCTGTTGAATCTGTTGCCCTTGGAGCATGGCTTTGATGCTGTGATTCAGCATGGTAGGCTCCACATGGAGTAACTGTCTCACTGACCAAGGATTAACTCATTACATGTGTGCATGAGGCAGGCTTGAACCCAGACTTGGGCTGTCCTATACCAGCTGGTGGTAGGGCCTTACAATACTCCCAAACTCATCCAACCACTAAGTATGAAAGTAAACAATCAGTGCAGAGCACTGCCAGCTCCTCAAGGCACGGTAGGCTGCTAAAAGGCACAGATCTGTAGCTTAGTTAATTCTTCTGTCCTGCTCAGGGCACAAGGACCACCATCTCTGCAGATTTTCCTTGTCTGCCTTCCTCCTTAATAGGAGACCATTCTGCTCTACAGTAACTTGTGCTGATGGATCTTTTCCATAAGGAGAGGGGCTCAGCTTAAAAATCAAGAAAAAAATTATTTACCCATATATGGAGATCTACACAGAAGATCTTTCTAATCTCCCATGGTAATTAATTAAGATCAACATCATGATTCAGCTTCATAAGCACGGGCATTTTGTAACCTTTCAGATACCATGGAGCATCAGCCATCTGCCCAGGGCTGGCAGGTACAACACAGGCCATGGAGACCTGTTCTCCAAAGGTCAGCAAGAGCATCTGAGATGGCACCACACACGTGTGACTTGTGCCGCTGGTCCATGCTTTGACACTTGATTTTAAAGCTCGAATCTGTTCACTAAATTCCACCCAGCAGTCTGGTGAATCCCACCTGGCATTTCAGTAATGCAGTGCTTGACATGTGTAATGTCAAGATGATCGTATTTGTCCTCAGAGCAACAGTGCAAGTGGACAGGAGTCATCCTCAAGGAAAGCAGCTCACCTGGAACCAGTGTCATAGCTCCTGCTGGGAACAGACTACTGGACTAGACAGATTCTGACAGCTGCACATGGATTTGAGCCTCAGAAAGCTGATTAATTCATTTCCACAGTCTGCAGTAACTGGTACCACACTCAAGAGAAAGGCTGGAATTGCTAGCCTGTAAAAGGTGAAGTAGGAAATTAATTGAAACTTTTCTAAAGTGCATAGAGAGTTAGGAGAGTAAACCCCATGGACATATAATACATAATTCCCAGAAGAATATAAATTCTCACAAATCCCCCTTTTTCACAAGCTCCTCTGCAGCTTCTCAGACTTTAGAGTGAAGGAAATGTTATGTATTTTTTAAAAATCCTTACATCTCCTGCAGTCCCTTTCCAGGCTTGTTCTCAGCATTGTTAAGCCTTTGTTTTTTGCTCTGGAGATGTCCTACAACCTATGTGACACTGCTAAAGCACTTCTCAGAAGTTTATCAAAACCCCCTGAGCATGAATGTAAATTCTAGGAACAATAACAAAAAAAGGAGCAAAAAATACTGTGAAAAATGGCTGCACTTGAGGAGAGATAAACTCTGACCTCAGTGGATGTGTGGAGAGGGTAAGGGATGGCTGAGGATCACATGCAATCAAAATTTTGAGCAGTTTTCTACCAGTTTGACATAGTTTTCTTCCTCTTTCTGAGTCTGTAGGTCCACATATGTCAATATTTCAATATTTTCTCTGTCACTGTTCAAAATAACAAATTTAAAGAATACAAACAATGAAAAAAGCCTGATAGTGGTGAGGAACTTTGGAAAGAACTTTAATAGATGCAGCCACACAGTTATATTGCCTGTACAAGTCTGTTTCTGGGTTATTTTTCCTGAGGTTTCAGTTCTTGCTTTCACAAGGGGGAACTGTGTGGTAAAGGGCTGTCAAATTGTATGTTTGCACATGGATGGAAAAATGGTATCTGTAACTGGTAATGGGAACTGGCATCTTTTTGTATTATGGTTATTTGTATTATCGGTATTATTGTACCAGAACAGAGACACACACACACACACACATATGTATATATGTACACACCAGATCAGGATTTGGGCCATAGGAACTCTTTCAATAGAACCTCTGGTCTTTTGAAAAGAAGTGACTCTGGCAAACTGCCACACACTTCACAGGACACAGGATTTCTCCCTTATCATCTGTGTAGTGCTTTGGGTTTTCAGAGACAGAAATATCCCTCACTCTTTTGATGTAAAACTGCATTATCGTATTTGAGTTTCTTCCTCCAGTTGGAAAAAAACAGTGCCAGCATGAAAATACAACATGAGATCAATGAGGGTGGCATTTTTTAACCATTTCCCATGTGGGTACCTCAAGCCAGTTAAGATGACTCCAGAATAGCTGTTCTTGCTTATCACTAAGAGCACTGCAGTAATGAGAGACTGAGGATTTGTCCTATGGGAAATGGGTGAAGAAGCAAAGCTAGAGACTAGGTTTTCTCAAGGCCCATTCTTCTCCTTAGCCTTTGGTTTTCTTCCCTTCTTTATAGCACAATATCTACAAACATAGAGAGAAAAACACCCTATCTGCAATAACCCTTTGGCTGCTAATGAGTAATTTTCTCTGATTCCCATCATGACAACTTAGAGCCTTCCTGGAGTGTCAAGAAATAATTTCTTCCCACTCACAATGCTGGAGTTTGCTTTGTGAGCCCAAAGAAAGGTTCAACTCTGTATTTTCAGTATTAAGTTTAATATACACAACTGGCCTGAGTTCATAAAGTAAAAAATGTCTGGAATGAAACTAGAACCATTTAAAAAATGTGAAAAATATACATTCAATTAGAAGTGGATCAAGATTATTTATTTGTGCAGTAGTGTTGAGAGTATATATTAGGGAATATAGCAGTACAGTTTGTCTTACTGCTAGAGGTGAATCTGAGTCACCATGCTTGGATCTCAGAGGGAACTTTCCCAGAATTCAGGAGGAAGCCTTTAGATCTCACCAGGGAGCATTAACTTCAGTCTGTGAAGCTGTTTGTTTTTAAAAAAAAAAAATAAGTCTACTACTTGGAACCACCGTAGCTTTAGGTCCATGCAGTCTGCTACAGGAGTTCCCAGCTGATGCAGTAATGCTTCTCCTCCTTCTTTGTCCTGTTGCACCAGAGAAGGATGGAAAAAGATGGAAGAAGTGGCTGCTTGTCCCACAGAGAGAGGGCTTGACTCTCTGTCACATCACTCCCTTCACAGCCTCTTACCATTAGCACATAGGACCTAGAAGGTCTTCTCACCATCCTGGTCTTTGCTGATGGCAGGGATCTTCCAAGCTGTGGAGCAAGAGGAAACCCATCTCTCCTGCAACCCTCTCATCAAACTGCTCCAGCTGACCCAAACACATCCCAAGACATGACTTGGCTGTTGACAAGCAACCTTGTCTTCTCTGACTGAAGCCATTTCCCCATTTCCCATTTTTTCCAGGATGGAGTGTGCAACCTATTAATGTCAACGACATCTTCGAATGGTGTAAAGGAAACTGCTCTTCTCATTTCCAGATTCCAGACATTTCATCCATAAGTCAGAGGTGCAGAGCACCAGATATAGCTACCATGAGAAATTAGACATCAGGTAATATTTGTTTTGGCTTAGCATGTGTTTGTTTAAATATTAAAATCTCACCCTGTACTTTATTTTAACCCATTTTGTCATTTGCCCATAACTACCTCTACCAAGTTTTATAGCAAGCTTTTTAGGACTCCAGGAAAAAAGTAAACTGACACTGTTCAGCGTGAGCTCTGTGCTTTTGCATGATGTGTGAGAATGAGGGCCAGGACCCAGTTTCTGAAGGAAGGTTCATGTTGTGTGGGTTCTGCTGGGCTGATTCAGTGGAGAATACCCTAAACCACATGTGAACGTACCATTCACAGGCGATAGTTTCTGCTAAGCCTATGCCAGAGTGGTGCCAAGAACAACCTGGTATCTGAAGACAATCTTGTATGGATGTTGAGTCAGGGAGTTGGACTCAGTGAAATTCATGGGTCCTTTCCAACTCAAGATACTTTATGATTCTATGATTCTATGACTTAGAGAGAGTCATAGACCAAGGGAGATTTTTTTATATTCTAGCAAGATTTTGTTCTCTAATAGGAGATGTTCCACATCAGGATGAACAAGAAATCATTCAGAGCAGCAACAAGCAGCACTTTGACTGCAGAATAAGTCTTAGCCTGGAATAAGAGTACCGTTATGGGATGGGATGGGATATCCCAGTACACAAACTTTGCCTGATTTGACCAAAAGAGTATAAACTAACCCCACATGTTTCTTGTCACCTCCCTAACTGCCTGGTCACTGGGAGTCTACAATGGAGAAGCTATTCTGCTTGTCATATAAGTGACCAAACGCTCACTGAGCAAGACCAAAACTGCTTCCAAATCCCAGAAACAGAGCACTCAGCATAGGATGGGAGGTAAAGATCAAGAGCTTGGTCTAACTTTGTCAAAGCAGACTTGAATGCGAGTTGCTACATCTCACATGGGTGCTAAATTGCTAGGCTGATGCGTGAAGAGTAAGTATGTCTCTTACGTTATACTAGGATAGGTCTCACCCTTTTCCCTCTGACCCAAAATTCCACCTGTGTAGGAACGTGTACATTCCCATGAAAAGCTTCAACAATCTGATGTTTTCATACAGAAAGAGGTCTGAAGCTGTCTAGTAAGCACCATTTAAAACCTTTTAATGTAAGTTAACAGTTATTGTCAGTGCTCAGGATTTCAATATTTCACTTTCTGGCTGCAAATATTTTTTTTAAACTGTACTTTTGTAAGATGGGCAATATTGTTGCTGGATTAAATTTGTTATGTTTTCTTTCTCTTTTAGATGTAGAGTGGTGTTTCAAAGAGAGCCGCTTTTTGGCTTTCTTACCTAGTATAGCCAGAGGGCAGTAACAATGAGAAAAGAGAAAAGAGGAGAGGAGAGGAGAGGAAAGAAGAAGAAAAGAAAGAGAAATGGAAAGGAAAAAAGAAGAAAAGAAAAAAAAAGAAGACAGTGTCTTTTGATCTCCTGACCATGTAGGCATGTTGATCATTATATCAAAATGATGGCATCATTGTAATGATAATTACTATTGTCAGAAAATGACAATCTACTTTAAAGAAGACTCTCAGCACTGTTACCCATGCTTATAAGGTAGAGAAACTGAGGCAAAGGAGGAAGATGTGACATGTCCCAGGCTGCCCAACAGTAACAGCTGATAGTAGTGCCCATGTCCTTTAAGGCTTGCATTAACAATTGTGTTGCCCCGACAAGGAGTGGATTTGACTGTTTGGTGCCAAGGACTCGACACCCGCATTTCTCTGTGGTTGAGGAGGTTTCGCTCTGGAGTAGCTCCAGTCCATGCCTGGGGACTGAACTCTCCTTGGCTGTCAGAGCACATGAAGTGCTTTCCTGACCCACGGCTCGCCAAGCCATGCCCAGCATTTACGCGGAGAGAGGCTCATCGCCAGGACTATATTAGGGCTGCTGTGATATATGAAGGCTGAGACAGCATTTTGCACTCTGGTGTGGTATTTACTTTTTCTGCTTTTGTTGCAGTTCTGTTGCTTTTTTGCTGCTTGTGTTTCTTGAAAGCCCTGACCATAGGCTGTGGCAACTGCCACAATAATTTGCAATTTGGAAGCAGAGGGAGCTCCTGGGAAACTGTGACCTGTGTCATGGGTGCTGGGGAATGTCCTCCTGGGCTCAGGGCTCAGCAATACTCCTGTGCTGTGGCAAGGGAAGGGCAGGAGCTTTCCTCACAACACCCAAAGGAGACTGATCCAGCTGTGGGAAACAGCTGTTTCTGCTAGATGCTGGTGAATACTGTGTAGAAAGGGATTGTTGAGTCTGGGCTGTGCTTTTTTCGCTGATTTTTCAACAACTGCAGTATCTGAATTTGCAATCTCAGCTACCTAAGCATAAATGAAAAATGCAAACCCTGTAAATAAATAATCAATTAAACTAAAAACAACCGTGATGTACACAACAAAGGCCAGTCATCGAAGGTTTCTCTATAAAGCTTACACGCTACCATAACTTCAGGCTAAACAAGTCTGAACCAAGAAGTATTTTGTCCCAGGTCTGTATATTTTAGGGGAAGCTGATGCTTATTTTCCATGGGAAACTAATTTTTCCAAGGGACAGTTTCAGCTTGGCGGCTCAGCACAGTGCTGCTGTGACAAGCTGCTCTTTTAGCAGTGCTGACAGATTTTTTTTTATATAAATATTTATTTTTTCAGCTAAGTCATGAGGCCAGTGACAGGTACACAGTGGAATGAAACAGAATGCAGGGAAGCACGCAAGAAAACATGGAAGCTGGAGCACAGCCTTTTTCACTGACTCAGCCAGATGGGACACAGGTTGAAGCAACATCTGTGTAGTTCTGAATAGAAAGGCATTAATTATGGGATAGTCCAAGTTTGACGACCAAATTAAAGAATCTGAATGGAAAATTTTGTTTCAGGTAGAGTCAGAAGTTATTTTTGTTTTTTCTTACCAATATGTAAGATGTAAATGGTTTTGCTTGATCCAGACCTGCATTTTTTTAGGCTAAAAAATATAAACCAAGTGTAAAATACCTTCTGGGTCCAGTTCTGACCTTGGTGAGAAAGAAAAGTTTGATGCCAGTGAAAAAATGTTTCTCTTTAGTTCTTAACCAGATTGACCCTTCTGAAGTCTAAATGCATCTTAAAATAAAGAACTAAATTGAAAACAATCCAAAAGCCTGAAAGGCACAGTTCCCTCAGATTAAATGTCTTCTGAAACTAGTGTCTTTCAGAGTCTTATTCTTTCAAATATGAAATTAGAAGTCTGAGCGTGGACAGTTACTCAAAGCAGTGCCTAGTAAAATTAATTTCCCATATGAATCGGGCCATGAGCACCTCGTAAGGCATAGATATAGGTATTTTGATTCTTTCTCTCTCAGTCACCCCACGTACCACAAAACCTTAGCCAGTGTCAGCTGCGATGATGCTCTCTGGGAAATGATGTCTAGAAATAACCTTGTGACTGCACATCCCAGGGGACTTTTTTGAGGATACCTTCCAAGCAAATGGTTATCGGTTAGTGAGAGCTGCCCAGAATATGCAGAAAAAGGGCACAAAGTGTACCCAGTCACAAAGACCAGTTTCAGAATATCAGCTCATCCCAAATCCCTTACCATAAGCCATCAGTGACCTGATCTCCTCCAAAATTCTTTCTTGTGGATGGAAACTGGCATATACTTTCTCCTTCTTGCTTTTATTACTGAATACAGCCAATTCACCCGCAAAATTCTCCGTGGGCAAATAAACTAATTGCATCCAATGTTATACTTTCCTCATGCACTGCAGATTATTGCAGCACTGAAAAGAGTTTAGGCATAACCACAAATCCTCAGGGAACAGAACTCAAGAGATACCCAATGATCATGAATCTCTAGAAACTGAGCTGGATTTTGAATTAGTGGCTTGTAAGCAGATGGTTTGTTTAAAGAAAAAAAGGAAACTTTAAAAGAACATTTCATGTGAATGAATATTTATAAAAACATCTCTCTAGTCTTCTAATCATAAATTTCTCTAAGTTATGCAAAAGCAATTACTTGCCAACATAGGCAACCACCTGAATTTAAGATTGTATAGTCTATGAGGGCTGACAATTTTAACACCTAAAGTGCTGATCATGTCAAGCAGTAACTGGTACATTGGTTCAATTGGTTCATACTACACTTCATACCACTGTTATTTTGAAGGTCGTTCACACGCACTGGAAAAGCAACAAAGTCAATGATTGAACACAGTGCAAGGTTTTCAGGACACATTGGTCATGAGCAGGCAATTCTCTTGGTTGTTCTGTCAATGAGGTACCTGAAAGCAATTGAGTTAGTCTACAAATATGTACATTCCTCACCACTCAAGTAGCCTGATGTGCCCAGCATGGTCAATCTGCTTGTTGACACGGATATAAAAACGGTGGCAAGAAGACTCCCATGCATTTCTATTCAAACTGTCTTGGAGATAGGACCCTTTGCTCTCAACCATGACTGTACCCATACCAGCACTTTAAATTAAACCTGTAAAGTTGAAAAACATGGTCCTTTGCAAACTTTCACCCTGTGCCAACTAAGACTCCCCCAGGCAATGCCCCAACAAGGCTGGGGAGATAGAGCACTCCAGGATCTGTTCCCAGCAGGCAGCTGGTCCCGGGGCCAGGGACGTTCCCCAGGTCATTGCCTTTACTGGTACAGGCACAGTTTCAGTATACACATTTCCAAATGGTGTAGAAATGTCATGCTGGGGCTTGCAGGATCCTGGAACCGTAAAATGATACATTTTCTGCAGAATGACTTCCACTAGTTCTCTGAGCTCATCAGATTGTACCAGGGAACACGGCAGGTTGTCCCAAGTTAACAAAACATAATATTACTTTTGCAATGACCCCTTGAGAGCCCTGAAGTGCACAGCACTCTGCAAACATATGACTAAAAGAATGTCCCCCCCACCAAAAAATGTATAATATAAGCAGGACAAGAACCAACAGGGCTATAGATGGACAGGAAACAATGAGATGATCTTGGACGGCACTACAGGGAACTGCTCGGCTATAAGCACTGCCACATTTTTTTTGTAGGCATGGCTGTGTGTGTTTTTGAAAGCGTGGAGAGACATTTTCACATATGGGCGAGAGTATCAGGATGCTGCAGATCAATCTTCACCCATTTTCCCAAGTAAAGCAAAGCATGCTGAGATGCATAAAGGGAAGATCTGCTAATGCAAAACCCAGCTTTCCTCCAGACGGCAACTGTCAGGACAGCTCTCCTGGGACTCCATGTTTGTAGTCTTTCCCTGCATTTTGTAGCAAATGCTTTACGTTTACACATTTTTTCCCTCTCCTGGCAGCCCTGCCAGCTCCCTGCTGGATTCTTTCCCTCTTTTGCCTCATCACAACCAGTGACGGAGGCCAGACACTCTTCATTATGTGCAACCTCATGATGTCCAGATTCAGTTCTTGCTGACATTTTTTCAGCTCCATTAATTCAGATGGGCTTAGACAGGTCCAGCGAAACATAACTGCCTCTGAGGATGTAACTATGAGAGTATTTGAGAGGACAGGAGAACTAAGAGCCACAGCTCTTGCAAATGTGTAATGAGATCAGGTTTTTAAGTATAACCCTAACTCTCACATTTGCAGAGTAAGACAAACCTTTCCGTTTCAAGAAGTTATTTCTTCTGTGCCAATTTCATAATCCTTGTTGAGCTTTTAATAGTTCAACAGAAACTTACGAACCTTTAAAATTGTAGATTTTCCTGCTGTGTCTGTCCCAGCAACCATCTCAGAGATCCCAATTCAGATAAATCCCTCTGAGTTGACTCCAGTGTGGCTAGTCTCCCTCAGCTCATTTCATGGTCCATGGAGTAAAATAGGAGCTTCTACAGTTGAGGTCATATAACTTCATCTGGTGTTTTCTAACAAAATTATTCTTGTCCTAGAAAAGACTTTTTCTTTCCATAACAGAAGCCAAAGGCAACTCACCATGTAGTCTACACCTAAAGTTAGGTGAAATTGGGCTTATTCAAGAAGTAGCACGACTTATATTTGTGATTAAATTTCAGGCTTATTCCTTTAAAGAGCATCCCATTTTTGCTGGCTAGAGATGTGACTGTGCTGGTAGACACACTTGTGAGCACAGATTAAAAGCTTGCCATCTGACAGTGTCAGCTGGGCTCCTACACTGTGCTGTCACACACCTTGCCATAGTTTTGTGGACTTGTAATTCCATTTACCTCAATCTGAGAAAAGGTCCAGGACCAGATCTCCTGCATATGAAGAAGTTTTCTTTACCTGGGAACATATTAGAGTGCAACAACATTTTATATTAGCTGCCTGGGCAGTCCTTCAGAAAATTAATCTGCTTCTAACTCTTTCTCCAGAATTGTGGTTGCTGTTTAGGTGCAAAGAGTTTCAGTCTTCCCATTCGATGGGCAGTAGGTACAGCTGTGAGGCACCGCTGAAATTATTATCAACCTTGCTCATATGTGGACTCACTGTTGCCTTCCATGGGGCTCTGGTTCTTGTGTGAAAAAAACAATAAACCTTGCAGACAGAGAACATCCCAGAGCCTTGAGTCAACCAGGACCGCCTCTTCCACTGAAAAAAAAAAAAGACCACCCTGCTAATTGCAAGTTTTGAATGACATACTGTCTAGCAGATTTTTTTTCTGTTATCAGAGCAATCACACCAACGAACAGGGGCCATCAATGCGTAAGCCAGACGAACTCTCCCTCCGAGCAACCTTGGAGTGAGCTCTTCCTCCGATCATGCTGGATTCCTGGCTTCTGCTGCAGCTGACTTCGTGCTGGACACTTGCACAGTGGGGAAGCATTGCACCATCATGGTGTGTATGGTGTCTTGCATCAGCCATGGTGATAGGCAGTGCTGTTCTTGCCCCAAATTACAGGGTAAGTCAACTTTTTTTCGCTGAAATGTAATACAGGAACACAAATACCTCCTGATGAAATACTCACTGATTTAAAGATCATCCCTTTTTCACTTGAGGTTAGATGTAAAGTTGCCTTGAACAATTTGATAGACAACCTTAAATAGACATTGCAGTTTCATAATAAAAGAGCACGTGATCAGAAAATACTGAAAGCTCTCCACCCTTAGATATGTTGTATGATGAATTTTACACACAAGAGTTTATTTTTTAATGATTTTTTCCAAGTCCCCATCCTACTTTTTTCCAAAAAATTTTTTCTAAGTGACATTTTTAATGTGTAATAGCACATATTGACTTTCTTCTGAATCTAAGCCAGGATGCATGATGCCTTCATCTTGTTTCCACCCCAAATTCCCTGAAAGCCCAATAAATCTGTGACTATTTCCTCTCTGAAGCCTCAGAGGATATAAAATTACTTCACAACTCCTCAAGCCCAGAGCCCTCAGCATGGCTGATGGAGAGCCAAGATCAGAATGGAGTTGCTGAAATTGGGAAGTGAAACAAAAATAGTCCCCTGGAAAGGAGCAAAATGCAATGACAAAAGCAAGTCCCATTTGGAATTACAGCATGATGGTTATCAGACATCACAGCGAAGTGTGTTAAAAACTGTTAAAACAGTAGCAACTGTCATATGGTTCCAGTCATAGCCCATCATTAACAAAAACTCTGTAATAGCACTTGATGTGGTCATGGGCCAATGCAATTCACTTTTGTCGTTGTACCGTCAGCAGTTCCTTACTTTTCCTGTAAAGGGATAAATTACGTTTCAGCTTTGATTTTATATAGTGTCATTTTAAAAAGAGCCACTTGCACTCCCCACGTAGCTGTTTTACTGTATGATCCACTTCAGATTAAGCTCCATCTTTGGCATAAGTTTTATCAAGCATTATATTTTTGCTGGCTTTGAAGTACAGTTACATATGCACTTACAGGTTCAGGCTAAGGGAAGGAAAAAACTGCTCTGGTTACTGCCCATTTTTGCATGGGTCTGTGACTGCAATGCACAGTGCAGAGTTTCCATTTCCAGCACTGAAAGAGCAAGGGGTTTTGCTGCTTTCCACTGTAACTTTCTAACAAGGGAGAAATAAAAACAGCGTGTTTGGCCACTTTTTCATTTGTATTCACATGAGGATCAAAGTGCATTTGCATAAATCTGATGTCTGTGCAAAACCACCTGCTCCTGTTCTCCCATGCAGGGAATTTCCAAGGGCAGGGCAAAAGTGATGGAGCTCAGGCAAAGTGTGTGGCAAAAGTCCCCATATATTTGCCCTAATGGTCCAAGTTTTTTACAGCTTATTGCCCTGTATCTATTTGAAGGCAGACTACTAACAGGATTTTGGAGAAAGAACCCTTTTGTTGTATGCTAAACAGGTTGATACTTCTGACTCATGTCAGAAAGAAATGAAGATTATCTTTCTTCATCAAGATTGTAAAATGTGATAGAAGCAGGTAATGAGATACTTGGTGTTGCAGGAATGCACGTAATGGCTCCACTGATATAAGAATCTACCCCAAGACCCCATCATCCCTGAATATCCTGATCTGCTATCCAGACCTATGGTTAGATGTGTGAGCATGTCACATTAGAGTCTTTTCAGACGTTTCAATGCCTCGCTGCATACCCAGAGCATGCTGCACACCCAGAGCAAAAAAAAAAAAAACCCTGCATCCCACGGTCCCACTCACCAGGTTTGGCTGTCTCTCTTCCTCTAAACAGAATGAAGGGAAACTGCTCAGTTT
The DNA here is from genome assembly GCA_013400615.1 of Syrrhaptes paradoxus. Classification (NCBI taxonomy): domain Eukaryota; kingdom Metazoa; phylum Chordata; class Aves; order Pterocliformes; family Pteroclidae; genus Syrrhaptes; species Syrrhaptes paradoxus. Next base: position 430,558 of record VZTO01020454.1, read on the forward strand.
GTGAGTGTCCTTATCAAAAAGAATTTCTTTAATGTCCTTGTAGATCCAAAGCAAGTTTTGTAGGCGTATCACTTAGTTTAATGATCCCTCTCTTTTCTGCTGTGTGCTCCTAGCAGAAGCTAAACTATTCTGATACGTGTTTCTCTCACAGCATGGACACTTGGCTCTAAGTATTACTTAAAGACATGGGTAAACACAGAAAAAGATGTCCCAGCAGGAGGGAAGTGATTGTGGGGACAGTATGTTCTGACAGCAATTCAAAATTACCAGCAGGTTACAGAGTAGGAAGTTGCAGATAACAAGTTGTTTTATTTAAATAGCCAACCGGTCTCAGCACAGAGAACAATGAAGGCTGCTCCTACAGCCATCCTGTACACATGCAGGGAACCTCTTTTGGTCAAGCCAATAAAGACAAGAAAAACACAGATAACATCTCAGAGGCATGGACTGGACCAAGAGATTGGCCCTCATTCTCCTTTTGCCCACAGCAGAAAAAGTCACTTAAGGTGAGCGGCAATACTCCATGGCAAAACTAGAAAGCAGCAAGGCAAGTCTGGGCATTTCCAGCCTCAGGGTGGTTTTTATTTTTTATTTAAACACCTGTGAAGTTCCCAGGCCAAGATCCATAGCCATGCTGGGTCAGGCAGGGGACACAGCACAGTAATTGGAAAGGGCAGTGAAGCACCCAAACCCTAACAGAGACCCAACCCCATGGCTGTGCAGGGGTACAAAACAGGGCACAGCAGTGGATGGACAAGAAGAAACATTCCTAGGGAAGAGGGGGACTATTTTGCTTTGAATAGACTTTTCCTTGCTGTATTCTCATTTTTCTGTTGATCCCATCTCTCCTTAGTCCCCACCTCCATCTCCAGCCTCCAATCCCACATCTCTCTGTACTCTGAGCAGTCCACAGCCTCTACCCACACTCCTCTCTGCCTTCTTAAAGCAACTCCCAACATCATTGTCTCTGCCCAAACCATCTCTGAGTGTGCCTTGCAGTGCACCTCAGCTTGGGCTTTGATTCCTGCCACTCCTTTGGCGTCAGCACACCCCACCAGAGATATGTTTCATGGCCTCTAGGTCTCCTCTATGACGAATGACAATTTGGAAGAAGATCAATTTACCCATTGACTACTCTATAAAGGGAGGTTAAGTTATTACGGGACATCCTCTGTGAGACATTGGTAAAACCAGATGCACTGATGGACACAGAAGTACTTCTTCAGGTCTTTGAGATACTGAGGAGCACACTCCAAACTAAGCAGGGGCTGGGAGCAATTTCTGTCTTCCTTTATCCAGTTTAGCTTAATTACACTCAAGAGCGAAACAATTTGACAATTGTGGCTGCTAGCTGGTGAGTTAGCAAGTTCACAAGCCCTTGTGAGATAGACAAAATTGCCTGTGAAACCAAGAGGAGAAGCTGGAGAAGGACTGTAGGGAGAACTTAAGTATGTCAGAGTCTCCACCTCCATGGAATTTGTGATTTTCAGTATCCAGTGGAGTAGTTAATGTGGTTTACATAAATGAGCTCTTGTATTGATTACGCTTACTCATAGCAGTAACACAACCATACTTGTTGTGCAGGAAGAAGTTATACAGACAGGGAGTGTGGCAAATCATTTCACATCATTGAATGGACCTCAAACTGAAGAAACACTACTTGAGGAAAGCAATAAACCATTATCCTCTCTCCAAGGTGATGAGGAGGGCTGACCCTGCAAGAAGAAAGATTTTGGTTAGGCATTAGGAAAAAAGCCTTTGGCTGAGTTTGGGAAAGTCATGCAGTGCACATCATCAGAGATTTTTAGAGACTAGACAAATCTCTGTAACAGTTGACCAAGTCTAACTGGTCTTGCCTTAGAGCAGGGAAAGGATGAAATGCCTTCTATAGGTCTCTTCCAGTCTTATTTTCCATTTTTTTCCACCTACAAAATATTTTCAGACAACTCTGATATCTTTGTTTCCTATTTTTCCTTAAGAAGCAGTTGGGAAGCTGTTTGTCCACTCAGCAGAAATCTTGCCATTCAAAGCCCTTGAATACATGAGCTGGCTGCCATCCATTTTGACTAAGTCTCTCAAAGAGCAGCTGGGTAAGTTGAAGTCCGATGAGATTACAAGTCAGTAATGGCATTCTTGGATGTGGGGAACATGGTCCTCTACTTGGGGAATGAGGAACGTTCAAGTATCTCACATATACCGCCAAAAAAGCCACCCAAGGGGAACAACTATGATGTTTATGATTGACTGATGCTTATGATCAATGATGATTGGGGTGGTGTTCAGAGCAGCAAACCCGAGATGAAAGATTTCATATCATATTACCAACCACCCAACCCAAGTGTGCCAAGAAAATTAACAGAAACTCTTTGGAAACACATAGAATTCAATTATTTTGGCTAAATTACCACATCCATGGCAAATTACAGGCTGTCTATTGGAAAATATCTCCTCTCAGTCCTGCCATTTTTTGTTCTTCAGTTCTGTTTATGTTCCCAGCATTTTCTCCTTCTGGCAAAGGCCCAGTGATTTTTGGGAAGGACTAAAGATAGGCTTTTGCTCCACAGAACACTATTTAGTGGTTGGACAAGGTTGCAATTAGACAGTGTGGTCTTCGATTCCTCTGCAGACCTGTGATATCAAGCTTGTCGCATGACCTAAAATACTATATCCAGAACCGAGCTGCGCCAGACCAAAGCGGTGCAGAAAATCTGACTGGTGTTTAGAGGAGAGTGATAAGGGCCATGTAGTTGCAGGCTATCAAAAGCTGCTTCTTACCTGGAGTGTCTTCAAGGGGTCTGGAGGGATGGAGGAATTCACTGACTTTAAACTCATAAAGGATAGGCAAAACCATTTCTGCCCATTGATACAACAAGAAGCCCAGCAAGTGCAGGTGCCAAAACCTAACTGAAGTTTGTACTTTGCTGAAAGCAGGGAGGCACTGCCCAGGAGAACTAGCTTGAGCCCCAAAAGCTGTACACTTGTGTTAGCCCAGCAGCCAGCGACACTCCTCATGCAGAAATCAGGGGGATTCCAAACACTCCAACCTTCCCAGAGAGTGTAGAAAAGCTAGAGATGGAGCCAGGACTTTTCCCCAAATTTTTAAGCAGAGATTTAAGTAATTGTTCTTCTTCTCATTTCTTTTGCACATTTGAGATTTGATTTTCATGATTCAGTCTGCAACCACGTGCCAGATGGGCAGAGGGGAGCTTACTTAAAACCTGTGTTTGGCAAGATACACATCCCACAGCAAACGCTTCACAGCCTGGAGAAGTGAGCTGAGAGCTCACAGTGACATCTAGAAATCATCAGCCTTCTTGGGCAAAGTAGGGACATCTCAGGGTAAATGCTGTACAGCTAACTGCATGTCTCTGGTGTCTGTGCTGTGAGTCGTCTTGTGGCCGGTGGGGAGGAGGCAAACACATCTCTCCCAATCCTGTACTGTCTAATAATTTCCCAGATTTTAGTGTGTTTATCATCACATCAGCCTTCTGTGATATGGAATTAGAGGTGAGAAACTGAACTACAAAGTCTCAGGTCAGATTTTGAAAAGATTATGAATGGATAGGCATCTTGTTCACATTTTAAAATCACAGTCCCACAAAAATGACCCAAAAAGACCATGACAGAGCAGGGTTTTTCTCTCCCAAACCCCTATCTAAAAGTACAGTGCTAGCCCTGCATTTTAAAGGCTTTCTCTTAATTTTAATTTAGTCTCTTTGAGGCTCTAAAGTGAAATTACAGTCCTAGATTCATAAACAAAATTTTTGTAACAGCTACAAAATAATATAAATATTTCTGAACCCAGTGGCACCCATAATAAAATTAAACATAGTTTTCTAATATTGTAGCTAAAGTTTCCTTAGCACACATGTCACTGTGGTATCTGTCTCTCACTGCATATGGAAAGGTCTGGGGAGGGAAAAAGAGAAAACAGTGAAAACCAGACAAATTAAAAGAGAGCCACAGAATTATTTTGGTAGTATTTAAGCTTAATTACGTTACATAATAGGAGGCTGCTCTTTTTATTTCTTTTTTTTCCATGCAAGTAACTGAGTTTTCTAACATCCTACCACAGACTCCTTATAAATAATCATAGCTGTCTTTCACAATACTGCTCCATGTAAAACAAGAAAAAAAAAAAAAAAGAATTGGACAAAATTGTTAGGAAAGGTAAACTTTTAAATCCATAATCTGTGCTGGCTATATTATTACTTCATGGCCATGGCTTTATCTGGAGGCACACAGAAGGGATGAATGAGCCCCATAGAAAAGTTCCAGTTCAATCAGTTCAGCTTTCAAAGCCAGATGAAATCTGAAAAAGTTTCATTTACCGCAGGGAATTTGTGAAAAGAGAGATTCCCACCAAAGGCTGTGATTTCACGTTAACCTTCAGGTCAGATCGATGTTGCATTATTAGCATTATTTAATTAACAAAATTCATGTTTTGAGACTTTAAATATTTGCAAATTCATCCCCTATAATGACTTTCATTCATTATTATTTATCTAGGGCTGGATTCAGCCTGTAGCAGCTCTCATTTCCCGCAGCGGGAACAGCTGGGGGAGACAATCCCGTCACTCTCTTTAGGTGTTTAAATGGGAGCAGAACTCCTCCAGAAATCTGGCTCCAATTATGAGCACTCCGTGCTTTGAAAATCTGACCCTCGCGTTCAGTGTCGGCTAGACATTTTACAAACAAGTCTGATGATAATGGCATAGTCATCCAGGCAAAGTGCTCACAGCATAGACACAGCACAGGCTTGGGGCTTTGCCAAGGCGGCGATTCTGGTGTAGGATCACACCTCTCCGTCCCACCAGTGAGTGAGTGTTCACTGGGCTCTGCAGGGTGGGCACAGCCCGAGGGAGCAGCTAGCAGAAGATCCCCAGGTGACCATTAGTTCTATGTAAATTTGTCACCAAAACTGCTTCACTGTGAAAACCTCAGGGTTGTGATCAGAGAAAACCAGGCATTCACACTTGCAGTTAATTTTCACAGAAATGAAAACATTTTACTTAACTTTTTAAGAAAATGTTGATTTTCTTCAAGTTCTTATGCCATCTTTTTTTTTTTTTNACTTAAAAGACTTTTGTTTCACATTTGCCAGGGACTGTTCCACCTTTGTCATCAGCCCCCTGGATGGCCTGAAGGAAAACATTTTACCTCTGTCCAGCTCTGTTCTGCTGATGCCTAAAGGGGAAAGTGATGCTGACGTGCTTTGTGAGTGCTCAGAGATTAAAATGCTCACACTCCTGATAGATGGAGAGAGTCTATGGATATGCACACAGGAGTTAATAAAGCTTTCAGTACCACACCCTGCCACCCTGTACCTACAACATTTGTGAAAATGGCCACTGATGTTTTTTAAAGCACTGTGTCTCATATCTATCCATCTACCTGCCAAGACTTCATAACAATGAGAAAGTAACTGAAATGTGCGTGGCTGGAGCCTGTAGGTACAGCAACATAAAGGAATTAATCTGAATAATGACATCCCCTAAATACTGTTCCACGCATCAAGCTCAAATGTCACTAAATCTGGAGATGAGTCTCATCCTCTCGGATGGTGTGACTGTGGTGAGATTTTAGGGCAAACCACAGAAGAGGAGCGGAAGTCTTAGCTCATTGCTGTGCATTAAGGTAGGGGCAAAAGCAATGCCAGGATGGGGGTGGTGGGTTCTGCATAGACTCAGTGTGAGAAATTACCACCAAATGTAGTGGAAATGCAGCTGATACTGGGGTACACACCACATTCTCTGGGAAAGCCACACTTCTCCTGTGGGTTCTAGTAAAGGACTTCTAGTCTTGGCACCCCTGAGACAGGACTGCACTTGCTCCTGCCAGTGCCAGAGCTCTCCAGGAAACCTGTGTGGATACAAACCTACATGCATCACTCCCACCTCGGGATGCCAGTGTGGGCACAGGCTCTGGTGGCCCTTGGTGTGTGGGCAGTCCCCGCATCCGTCCTTGCCATCCTGCCTCTGGGGTCCCCCATCCCTGTCTCTAAGAGCTGGCGGTTCCAGGCATTTCGGTGGAAAGTACAAGAAACCCTCTAGTGGACAATTAGAGGGAGAGGGTTTAGGCTCCAAGTGTGAATATGCTTATTACTTACCGGATTTAATGCCAGTCTGATCTTGCAAAGACTGTTCTTCTCCGGGGGGACATCTATCTCCTTTTTTGTTGTTTTTCTCCTGGTTTCGGCCACACCTCAAGCCAATGTCTTGAGTTGAGCACAGATGCTTCTCTCGTCAGGGTTGGAGGTTGTACCATGGATAGTGAAGGCCAAGACATTGCCCTATGGCCAATATCCAGGTGGCAATGCTGTGTGTGTGGAGGTCTGGTCTGCTCTGTACTGACTGCAGGCTAAGTGGTGGATTTCTAGAGGTAGTCAGGCATGTAACTATGTAAGTACTTAAGATTTCCCCTCTGCATCCCTGTAAATCCAAATACCTTGGAGGCTTTCCTGAAAATCTTTCCCTAGTTTAAGCTCCTTTATAGCTCATTAGGTACTAGGAAAGAGCCTTGCCAGGGTCCCAGGGTGAAGCACTGTCTCTTTCATGCCAATGGTAAGAGCTGGATAGGATAAGGATTTCCTTACATCAAGTTTCTAGGGTTGCAAAGTTCAGCTTTTTCTGAATGTTTTTCTTCATATTTTATATTTGGCTGAGCAGGATATTCTTTACTGTGAGATGCACTTAGCTACTGCTTCCTCAGCCTAAAATCCTCCTAGAAAAGCCATGGCTATCAGGGTGCCCTTCACACTGACAGCAAATGCACAGCCTGCTTGGTTCTGTGACTCTGCCCTTCTCAAGCGTGTCCCCAGAGAGCTGGCAATGAATGTCACCACAGCTTGGCCCTCTTATCCTGCAGAAGGGATCCTGCAAAGAACCACTGATTTGAACACCACAAGGGCTGTGGCATGCACAAAGATGCCCATGTCTGGTTTACCTTGGGTTACCTTGGTCTCTCAGATAGTTGCACACCCTCTTCATGGTGGGTATCCTATTCCAGCACCAAACAAACCATCTGAAAGTTTCCTTGGCTCTACTTACATGTGGCATACAGTACACAGTCCTTGAAGAATAGACACCACTGGAGGCATCCAGATAGATGGGTCACTGGCAGAGCCTTGGCAGGGCCCAGAGGTGTTTATAACGATGTGCTGGGGATGCTGCTGGAGGCAAGAGAGGTAGAAGCAGAAGATACTGTATGCTTAGAGTGAACCTTTAAGATTTGCCATTTTTTGGCAACCTTCAGTATCCTTCCTGGTTCTGCACCCATACCAGAGCTGGTCATGGGTGACAGATTAGCTCAGCAAAGCGTCCTTTGCTGGAGACAAAAGCGCAAGCACTCACCAGGGAGACAGAGATGTACCTCCTCCTGTGCAGAACCTCATCCTCCCATTAAAACCAGATCCCTAAAACACAGCCAGGAACCCTTCCTTTGGATGGCTGTCCTTCCCCATTGCTGCCCATCCTCTCTACATCAGCAGAACTCATCTCAGGAGTCGGCACACCTGCGTTCCTTTGGCTTAGAGTGCAAACACCCCTTTTCCATCTCAGGGTGCAGTGCCTGCCTCCCCCAGGCTACGTGAGGGGACAAGTGCCTATTTCAACTCTTCTGAATACAACCTCTCCAGTGTGGGCAAAGTATTTAAACTGCATTATACTGGTGAGTCAGACACGGCACAGGAACACATCTCTCTGCTCTGGTGGCTGGGGCTCTTCTAGAGGAAGTAAAGCATGTTTTTTCCTTTTTGAGTTTGTTCCTGAATTTTATCCTATTCCTATTTTAAGCAAATACACATGCTAGTTCAAGTAGGTACAGCAGTCTGCTGCACCGGAATAGACTTCTACAGGGGTCTCTTAGTTTCTCAACGGCATTAAGGTGGCGAGTGAGCTGCCATGGCTCAGTGAGCACCTTAGAAAGGATGCTTGTCAAGTATAAAATAGTGTTAACAAATTAAAGCAATTAAATTTAGGATGTGGTATGTCAGAAGTCAAAGAAAAATGCAGCTGCTTGCATTGCATAGGGGTGCGTTTGTCACATAACGTCAAAGGGAATCCCAATAGATAGAGGGATCTTTCACTGTGCGCAGAAAATGAAACTTTCATGGTCATCATAGGTTATAAATGGGACCGTTGTTGACTTTCTTCATGTGCAGGTTGCGTGCCCCCCAACAAAACATCAACGGTCCCAGAAAAGAAATCACCCAAGCAGATTTTCTCGCCATTGAGATCTCCCTTTCAGGCACAGCCATGTTCGCTCCCAGCCTGGACCACAGTTCAGCCATCAAAGTGCCTTTTGTATGTCCCTCCAAAATAGTTTATTCTTCTCTGGCAAACAACATCGTTTAGCACTAGCTGGAGGAGGTGAACGGGCTCAAGTTAGGAAAACCAGATGTATTTGAATCATCTGTCAAAATCAGAAGGCAGCACTTGATCTATGGCAAGGTAATGAAAAGAGTCACTCATACATTAATAGTGCCGAGCTGTAGGAGCGCCGCAAATCACGGAGTGGGATATTGTACGAATGTGTCACAGAATCACAGAATCANCAGTGGGATATTGTATGAATGTGTCAATGTTACTGATATCCAGGGGCCCGTTACTGAAGCACACACTGATGAAAGGCTTCATGTGTGCACTCAGAAACAAGCCAATAAAGTCCTGCTCCTTGCAGGAAAACAAAAACAAGATCTGAAAAGGTGGCACAGCCTTAAAACAACAGTCTCCTGTTACCCTTTTCGCTATCACTGGAGCAAGACACTGGACTTGAGAGAATTTTTTTATTTTTCTAAACGTTTTTACAGACTTAACAGCCTACTTCCAAGGTCATGCCATCGAGAGGCAGAAGTGATGACTCAGATGCCATCGGTGAGTTTAACACCCTGTCCTGTGCTGCCGTTATTTATAGCTGGTTTTATAGCCATGTTTTTGAGGCCCCAGCTGAGGTGGAGCCTCAGTGCATGAAATCCTGTACAAACACACAGTGAGGACAGCCCCAGCCAAGGGCTCATGGTCTGTAAAAGGGGGCTGCAAAGTGCAGCTCCTGTATGGCTAGTGGTATGCAGACCATCTGCAGGAGATACACAGAAGCATCTCTCTGTCGCCTGGAGAAGGCGGTTCCTTGTGCAGCCAAGAAATTCCCACCACAATGACAAATGAGGGTGCCAGTGAGAGAGAATGCAATGTGGAAAGCGCTTGGAGGCACTGGTTGGGTGTCTGCATTTGGAGGTGATGATATATGTGACAGGGACAGACAGGACTGGGCACAGTCTTGTATTGATGGGATGGTTTGTCTTGATCTAGGGCATTTCTGCTCCATCTACTGGTCTGAAGTTTGATGTATCTGACCTGAATGTCATGACCAACAGTGACGAAGGTGATGAAGGACATGCTCAAGGTCACACTGAACATTAGAGGCTCGGTCAGGAATAAAACCCAGACCTCCTCAGCCACATCTAGATGCCAAGGCAAATGGTCGCTGGAGGATGCAAGGAGCTCCTCATAAATATCACCGTCATGATATTCTCATAGGGCTTGAACTGTTTCCTGGCAAAGGGATTACAAAATGTTCAGAATCAGATCTGCAGCTAGCACCCATCAGGAAAGCCAGCTTCTCTTGACTTGATTTAGTTGTCAAAATTTGACACCAGCCTACACCAACTGAGGATTTGTCCCTCTATTCTTGGCAAGTGATTTACAATGAAAGAATGTGCATATACTTAGGCAGCTTGCTCTTTTTTTTTTTTTATTTTAAGATCGTTATTTGTTCCAGATTGGTAATTAAGTTTAGTTCTTTCAGTGACAGGAACTGCTCTGACGGCTGTAAATCATAATAATATGCATTTGTGTACATTTGTGCCTACATGCTTGTGTATTTTTGCAGTTGTAGCTAAGAATACAGTCAATGACTTATGTACATTACACTGCATCTGGAAATTGTTCTTGCAAACAGCCAGTGCTTGCATGGCCAGGAGAGCTGTGCTCTGCTACAGACACTTTCCTCTCCCCCCCGCCCCCCCCAGAAGACCTGTCTCCAGATAGGAACATCTCTACCTAGGATGTTGGTCCGATCAGGCCCCAGGTTAGCTCAGGGGCTACAAACCCAGAATGAAGTGGTTATTTCTTCCAATGCGCTGCCTTCGTTGTAGTTCATGCTGCACGATGCTCTGTGGCAACTAGTTCCAGCCAACTGGGACCATTGTCCTGGGTGCAGGATGGAGGCTGGGGAATGGATGAAAGAGCTATTAGCAGCCGAGTAATATAATACAAATCTTCCCAAGAGTGGGGACAGATTGCTAAATGAAAGCAAAAGAAACACTCTAGGCAATGCATCCTGCTGGGGCTGCTTGTCTCAGCTGGGAGCACCAGCTAACAGGGGTAGTGTTCTCAGCAGGGGACAAGGAAAAGTTTCAGAGCAGCTCCTGAGCTAGGGCTTGTGCTAATCCTGATGTGAAGACATCCCACCCTGCCTTCTCAAACATGTGCTACAAGGCTTACGCTTGCTTTTGGATGGTAATCAAAAGTAGAAATGCCATCAAAATGTTGCTTTAGTTCTGGAAACTCAGCATAATTCAAAGCCGCTTTTATGATGCTGCCAGCCCCATTTCCATTGATGGAAATTAAGGTTTCCCAAAAACTGAATGGAGGAGCGACAGCATGCCAGTTTTAGTCCTTCTAGCCAGTGACACTGGCTGCTGAGTCTAATATCTGGGTGTGCAGCAGAGATCCTCCCCAGCTTCATGTCTGGCTCTGGTGACTGATGGTCACATCCTTGAACCCCACATAACCCAGCCTGCTAGTCTCTTGTAGATCCGCATGATAAAATCCAGCTTCAGTGGGATTTATTTTCATCCCTCTAATGAAAGTGTTTTGATTCGGTTTGCAGCATGGTTTAGAGAACAGGAAATTTAAAACCAGCTCATTGTGCCGTAGGCTTGAACGCAGCGTTTTGCTGTCAGCCCACCCAACGGGGGTGCGGGCTGGTGAGTGATGGAAAAGGCGGTTTGGGCGCTTCAGAAACACTTTCCTCACTGTACCAGTGATTCAATCCTCAAAGAGCAGAGAGCCATCTACAATATCTCTCCATGACTGTGGGTAAAAGCCAATCAAGCAATTCAGTAATCCCACAAACCTGACTGAGATACTACCACAGGCTCAGAAAGTACAATTAAAATTCAGCATTATGGTGAGAGAGAAATTGCCAGCTATGGTTGTTTGAATAGGAAAACTGCAGAATTTACAACATGTATTAAATAAACTGGTATTTTTTAAAACTTCTGTCATCTAATATATTTGTCAGGCCTCCCTATCCAGGCCCTGTGTGTTACTCTTAAAGAAATAGCCTCGACAAGGCATAGAGCTAGGGGCACTAAACCAAGTCACAGAGCTGAGCAGTGGTAGATGAAGGTGGATGTATAAGAGCTGAGTCTTCAAAGGGACATCTGTCCATGCATTAGACATGAACATGCTGGTGCTGGGCTATTGGAAAGCTAAGCCCAGCCTGCTTGACAAATATAGGACATCTCCTAACCTGGGAATTATTTTCTGAACATGTTCTGCTAGACCTGATGGTGCACAATGAAGTTCTAGCAAAGAGAGGCAAGCGTGCCCCTGACTTGCTTGGTTACAGATGCAAAAGGCAGGAGAGCACAGCACAAATTCTGCTCTGCACCTGCCAAAAGGATTTGGATCTGAATCCAAACTGTGAGATCTACCAGCCTGTTAAGTGTAAAGCAAGGGGCAAGATCACCTGGGGGGAGCAGATCCTCCTGCTTCTGCTGGGGGTGAGAAAGGTTATACTCATGCCCCCCACAAAAGGATCAGCTGCTGCGGATTTCAGGTGCTGTCAGGTATCTCCCTCCAGCCCAGAATTAAGCACTTTGGGTCCCTGAGGAGGTCAGCGATGGCATCACACCATGGTCACCGGCATATCCTACAGCTGGCCCAGGCAGCTCCCTGCCCACCAAAATTGCCCTGTGGCCCTTGTTTTAAGGTGCAAAGTGCTCTCAGTGCCTTATGTCTGTTCCCAGGGCAAACACATCCCCTAGTTCATTATGGGCGGGGGGAAAGGTGGTATGAGCATATCTTGCTCTCCCACGTCTTCACCAGCATCTCCCAGCCAGTTGTCACTGCTCGTAAATGTGAAATAGCTTTTGAAATCCTGTTTTTCTCTGTCAGAGCATCAGCTGAACTTGGATGGAGTTTAGAAAGCTAGCAGGAGCACTGGTTTTAATTTTAGGGGAGAAAAAAAAAACAACCCTCCTAAGCGTGAATTTGTTTTCCAACTTCCAAGACAGCGACCACATCCTCCCTGTTTTACTGCTTCTCCTTATCTGACAGACGGGGTCATGCTGCAGGGATAAAACAATATAGTTTCAATGCAGAGGTCTCACATGTTTATTGGGAACAGCTACATCCCTATCCTACTCAATGTGTTTTTGAAAACATCTCTTTTTTTTAGAGTTTCTTTGATGGCTGGTATTGAGGTTGGGTCCCTTATTTCTTCAGAGAAAAGTGACCTTTAAGTCTCAAATTTTGAAAGCTGTTCCAAACCATGGAGCCCTGAGTGCCAAAACCTTTTCACATTCAAATCTCTTTCAAGCAGAACAGGGAGAGGAAGACCAGAGTTAGTGCACTCAGACGACCCCATTTGCCACATCAGAGCACAGAGCGTTTATTCTATAAAGAGCATCAGTGTGTGTGCAGTATCCAGGATGTCTTGTTAGCCAGTTTTTTCAGTATTGCTACTAATAAGCCAGCTTTTATATGGTATGGTTTGGCTGGGAACAAATGTATAAATTTTGACAACATGCAAAATTTTGAGGTTCAAAAAAAAGGTTGATCAGCAAAGCCACTTTAGCACATATGTAGGTTTAAGTACACAAATACGGAGATCATCAAAACCTTCCACAAAAGATGTTTTCCGGTGGAAAATTAGCTGTTAGGTATTTCAGGGACAAGGGTCCCTTTTTTTTTTTTTTCAACAGAATTAATCTATTTGTGAAAGTTCTGCTTTTTGAGGAAAATGCCAAGTATTCCTTCATAATTCAAATACTTATTTTGAAAATAAAATGTCTAGATTCAGCTTCCTTTCCACAGCAAATAGCGGGGGTTTCGGATCCCTTTGTGTCTCCATTTTCTTTTACGGTCTTAGCCAAGTTTTATCTCCCAGAACACAACTGGTTTTTCACATCATGTGAATGACTGTGGTGTATCACAGGAAAGAGAATCTGAGCGAGTCTGGTCGATTGAGGCAAATGTGAGTATAAGGCACTTACATGGCAATTCCTGCAGGGTAGCATATTAGCATTTCTAACTTAAAATAAAAAAAGAAGGACTTAGCTTTCAGCTGCAGAAATATTTGCCCCTTATTGAGAAAAACTTGAGCTTTTATGTGGAAAATACTAATGAAACAGTACTGCTTTCATTTTTTGTTAAAAGTCCCAAGAGAAAAAAGAAAATATTTCTGAAAAATTTCTGAAGAAGCAACTTCTGAAGAAAGTCAAATTGGATCAAAGAAAATGGGTTATTCCTGGGTAACTCAAAATAATCGATTTTCAAAATATGTCCCAAGCAGTGGCTTTGCCTCCAAAGTCGTGCTAGCAGAAGCTCGTCATGAGAAATAGGGATTTTTCTAATCCTTGAATTGTGCAAGTTCCTCATCAAGAGCATCAGTCTAATGAAGGAAGGCTTAACTATATAGGAGAATAGCAATTCCTTGTAAAATGATGCATCGTCTGCTTTGAGACCATCAATGTTCACATCTCTGAGACTGCAGGACTATTAAATACAGCCAGGAGTTAGCCTGCTGCTTACAAAGAATAGTGCATACTATGAATAAATCCATATCTGCATGGGATGGGGCTGTATAATGGGAGCTGTTACAATGAGAGATGTCTCACATTTAGTTAAATGCTGGCAAGCTGCTCAGTCCTGACCAGGATGCTATAATAGGGATAGTGCTGTCTCCCAGGGCTTGCAATCTACGTGTCAGGTCTCAGAAAGGCAGGATATGGCTGAGAAACCTGGAGAAGGGATTGTCTGGAATTTTTCTAATTATTTAAGGCTTAAGTCAGCCCTCATTCACATGCATTCCCCTGCATAGCATTTCACTCGCCAGCAGGGCTCATTTCAGTGTGGAGCTCCAAAAATGTTCGACTCGCCTCATGCTGCCCTGAAACATATAACTAAGGGTAGATAGTGCCATCACCTTGTACCTGTCCAGAGGTTTCTGTGGTATCCTTAACCCTGTATTGGTGAACAGTGTATGGCAGCAACGTCGGTACGTAGAAGACCTCCTGGTTCACCTGGGAACACAAGCACAAAAGCAGAAATAGCAGCAACGCCTTATATGGGTGCTTAAAAGCTAAAGGCTGTATCTGACCACAAGTCACTACTTTGCTTGATCAAGAGAAACGCTAGCACAAGGCACTAAGAAAAGCAATAAAAAGCATCAGCACCTGCTTGTATTTCAGCAGAGGGAGGGGGAACAAATATGGATAAAGATGCTTTTTCAGGAGAGCTGCATCGATGGGTCTGTGCTGGACCAAGCACAGGTAGAATCAGCTTGGTTTTGGCAGCCCACATCCCCTAGTTCTCTGAGGAAGGGGCAGTGCAGATGGAAAACATTTCCCTCTAGGGACAAACAGAAGCCTGGCCACTCCTCACTCTTAAGGCAGGATTTCCACTGCATTTGAGCCTCGATGATGATTTGTCCCTGTTTCTACCAACCCCGTGACTCAGGACTTAGCAAATAGGGGCAACATAAAATTAGGGCACCCATGTTTGGTATTGTACACCCAGCAAGTTGGGTACAGATTGTTTTAGAGGAAGAAAGTACTGCTGGAAAAAGTTTTTCTTTAGTGTAGGAATATCTCATTCCCAGGCACGCTTGTAACATCCTCAGCAATGCCCACAGAGGTACCCTGGGCTGGCGGGTAGCCAGTGTGCCTGATATGAGGTCAAAAGGATGTGGCTCAGCACTGTCCAAGTGCACAATGCAGCGTTTAGTTTTTTCTCTTTTCCTGTTTTAGGCTGGGGCAAGAGGGGAAAGTTTTTTGAGTAACTATCAATATTTGGAGTCTGCTGCCCTGCAAGGAGATGCACCGTACAGCTTTCCAGCTCTTCTGCCAGGGAGTAGGTTTACAGGAAGAGAATGAATTTCGTAGAATTGCTGATATTTATCCCAGGTAATGGTATACTGTCCTCTCCGCTAAAAGTCCAGGACATCTTATCTAACCCAAACTCCCACTCCATGGGGACCCAGGAGACAATGCTGTCCTTTACTGGTTGCATCTTGCTTTGCTGTAAGCTCTCTCTGATTACATGGTGTGTTAATCTTCCCACCTCTTTCTACTGCAACTATTGTGCTGGCACAAAGCACTTGATTTAATCATGCCATGAAACACAGAGGTGCATAAGAAAAGTTCTTCATCTCTCCAGCAACACGGGTGTGATAGGAACAGCAGACAGAGCCCCTCAGACTAACCCAGAGCGCTCCCTGACTCATTCCCCCCTTGGAGATTGCTGGGTTCTGTGAAAAAAAATACAGAATGCCAGGACCAAAAATACACCACATCTCATTCCCATGGTGTACAATGTACCTAACAACTAGCTCTTTCAGTTTGCAGCCATTAAAATAAAAAGCCCTCATCAGCTTTGCTGGCACCGAACGCAGTGTTTTCCAGGTATCGCTGATAGCTGGCTGACGTTTTAGCTCTCTGTGCTTCTGGGAGAGGAAACACTGGGCTCTTTTTTCTTCTAATTGGAACCGCTGAAAGTTTATTTTGTTGTTGTTTTCACTTTCTGCTAAGTGTTCAGCGAAAAGACACAGAGTCAAACAGAGGGGTTCATGGAGAGAAGTGAGGACTCCAAATACCTTCCTCCTCTTCTGTTTTGAACTAAACTGAGCAGGGGACAAGAGGAGTCGGGGGGTGAGGGAGTAGAGTCTGGGGAGATCATTAAACCTCTGGGAGGAGGCAGTCATCACCCAGGGTCACAGTGGCTCCATGCCCTTTTCTGCATCCATTTCACAGGCACTCCAGGGCCCATGGACAGTGCTCCTCTCCCTCCCCTTCCAAATGATGGATGGGGGAGACAGCAACCTTAGGGATGGAGTTGGTGACCTCTCTTCCTCACCGTTACCCCTTCCCTGTCTGTAGGTGCCTTGCTATGCAGGTGCCACATTCTCAGGAGAACTGTGCTGGAGCCATGGGAAGCGCAAGGGGAGAGGGGATGCCAGGGCAGGAATGGGTATAGCAGTGGGAAAGTGATCATCCCCTTGTAGGTCGCCACCATCCTGCCCGCAGTAGGACAGTCCTATCCCACACACCTTTGCTTTAGGCTAAAGTAAGTATTTTTAAGTATTTATTCTCAGCACCATCTGACTAGGCAACAATCTGCAAAGCAGAGCAAATGTAAAAAAATCAGCCTCCTCTCCAATATGTCTAATTCAGGTGACAGGCTGGATTATCCCCTAAGGGTTTTGGAGAAGCACTTTCTTCCCTTCTTTGGCTGTGTCAGGAGAACTCATTTCAGTTCCCAGTGCATCAGGTTGGAACCAAGCCTTGGATTCCAATTCAGCCAAGCACTTTGGCATCTGCCGTGTTTAAAGTAGGTGTCTGAGACCCTGCAAAGTTCATAGCACTTAATCGTGCATCCAAAGGTAAGTACTTAAGGGTTTTCCTAGATCAAAGCCCCAGTGTTGGGAGCAGACAGCTACAAATCTGAGAAGCGCTCAGGGAAGAAGCTTCCTCTCTGGCTCTCTCCCAGGGAAGGCACTTTCAGAAGAAAAAGTGTTATTTTACACAATTCCTTGATCAATCTTCTGTCTCAGCCTCATCTGGGACCATCTCCAGGGGTGTGTGACTGTCTCTGAGAGATACACGGACGTCATGACCGATAAGGAAGCCTGATTGACTAACAGGGAGAGAGAGGTGGGAATAAAAGCGGAAAACAAATTATTAGCATTTGGACACACAAATACAATATCTAAGAAAAAGAGTTTGTTTCCACAAAGAGAAGATTTGCTTTTGCTTCTGGAACTAATTTTAATGCAATACATGTTCACTTATTTATTTATCACTACAACAGTTAGTAGCCTGGTGATAAAGATCTTTAGTGTTATCCAGGATTTTGATTTGCACAAGCTTCTTTATAGATGTTTTTCTCAGAATCAGCATGATACAGTAAACAGTACTAAATGTTATCTTTTTTTAATTTAAAAAGGAGGCATCTCTTAGGCCAAAATTATTTACAGAGGAAGGAGACAGAAAGGAGCTTTAGGGATTTCTTTATTCAGTCAAGGACAGAACAAGGAGAGAGTCAGAATAGGATTGAAGCAAACATTTAACAATGCAAAGAAATCACCTAAGTACTCTGGAAGCTCCCAATTCAGCAAAGTATCGTAGTACATTCTGGATTTTCAGGAACGTTTTCAGGGTTTCATGTTCAGCATCAACCACAGTGCCCTGACAAACGGGTCCTCTGTGCAGATGGGATGGTCTTTGCAAAGATCTTTTAGTTCAGGTTTTGATAGTTTTCACTTCTGTGGTCCAAAAGAATAGCACAGGAGCATGCACACACAAAGACACAAGGAGTCATTGGGTTAAATTCTGAGACCTGTTTTATACGGGAAATCAATTCACCACCTTCTGGAGACACCTTCCCTCCATCCACTCCAAGGGGAGCTCAAGTTAAGGTTTCTATATTTTTTTTTTAAGTAGGAAACAAGGAAAACAAACCAGACCACCATGACCTATAGGAAATCTTGCAATATCTCCTGTTCCCCCAGCTCCTAGGTGGGAGTTCCCATTAGGACTGGATTAAGCTAAATCAGATTATGCACCACAGACAATGGTGTCTGCAAGCTGTGGACAAAAGGTGTCAGGGCAGATCTCTCCTCAGACCCAATTATATTGTACTGCAGCAGGACTGGGAAACAAGTCCCCTATAACAATGCTCCTGTTGGGGGTAGGCAGCAGTGCAACAGATCAGAACAAGGCTGTGCATATTTAGCATTAACTGAAATAAACCTTTGCCAACGATCATACTTCTATCTCAGGTGAAAAAGAAGGGCAAGTGCTGGCTATACCAGCCATCATCTTTCCCTGATTCTTTTCCTTTATTGCTTTGTTTCATTTATTCTGCTGTCTATTGGCAGCCACCGAGCAAAGCTGCATGATAAATGCACATTTAGGGCAAAGTAGTAAATTTGGCCAACCTCACCAAGACTCTCCCCAGCCTTTCAAGTCACAAGACTGGCACTGGCATTTCAGCACCTGAATGCGCAGTTGCAAACTGGCAGGAGCAACGCAGGAGGAGCACTTCAAGCCCCCTCTGTGAAGTGCTCTGTGGATTTTGGTGATGTTGCAGCAGTTTGAAACACCCATTACTGGAGATTTTCCACATGCACGTGTGTCCGAGTGCATTTGTGTATGCTGTGTGCATAAAGTCTCTTCTGAAGCTCAGATAATTGCACAAAGTATGAAGATTCGCAGACCTTGCTGAATTAATCTTCTATTTTTTTTTCCCTGAAAGCATAGCTGTGGGTTTAGTAATTTATAGTTTCATGTTAAGATACTCATGAACTATCTGGGCTGGTTTTTATGACTAAAGCCATATTTATATATATCTCTTCACTTTAAATCTTCCTCTCCTTAACAAATGACACTCCCCAGCAGGCATGGGCTACTAGATTAAGTAGTTGAAAACTGTGGTCTTTAGCAGAGCCTTGAATAGAAAATCCCACTTGATTTAAATGCTTACAATTGCCTAGTCATAACTGTTAGCATAAGAGTAGGTACTTTAGACTAACCCTCTCTTTAAAACAAGATGCCCTTATTAAGGCATTTGGAAGCCAGTATGGTCTTTTCTGTCCTCTCTCAGGTTTTGCACAACTGAAGCCTGACCTACATTACATCATCTAACCTCGAATTTGATGTAGACCAGGGTGAAATCTGGCTTATCGCCTGTCTTATAAACACGGAAGGCCTGAGAGCATTTTCCCTCTCTCTAACCTGGGCTGATATATTGTGTGTGCGTTACTCATGTCAGAGACTTTTGAAGAGAAACTTGGTGCCCAAGAAAACTGTGGGGCAAAATCTACCAGCCACTGGATCCATTCCTTGCTGGGCAGTGCTAACAAAGTTCATGAGTAAAACGGAGAGCCCATTATCATTATCACTGTCCCTGTCACTACCACAATATGATCAGTATTCAGTGGAAACTTTGTCCTCCTTCTTGGATTCTTGTATTATTTAAAAACATAAAATCAGCACAATCTTTTGCAGTAGAACAGCTTTATATACTCCAGACCAAATGGAATTCACATACAATATACTTTTATTAACAGATGACAGATTTTAGTTGCCTCTGAATAATTATGAGATACATCTAACCCTTCAGTTGCAAAACAACCGTGAACAAAAATGGCTGAAGTAACTTGGCAAAGTTTTCTTCGCTCCTCTTTCTGAGATGGGAGAAGGTAAATACACCACAGAGGAGACAAGGACATGGTCCTGCAACCACTGAGGGTGTGTTCCTGGAGATCCCTACACTCGAAAGGCTGACAAGTCTCCAGAGGTTGCTGAGAAATCATTTTTCAAGTAGCTGCCCAGAATTCTGGCGCAAACAGACATAGCCTGAGCCATGGGTGCTCAGCAGGGTATGCAGCACAGGCTGGCTGAGCCTCTCCTGCTCCCAGTGTTTAGAGACTCTTCTAGCAACTGATGGCAAATGCTTTGGGCATCACTGAGAGGACACCATGGCAATGTCCATGCAGAGGAATTGTCTCACCCATAGGCTTCTCACACTGGATATAGACAAAGGCCTGCAGGACTGGTATGGAAAACTCAATGTGGAGAATCTTCGGATGTCCCCCAGGTAGCCAGCACAGTATTATTGAAGAAAATATGGACTAAAACCAAAATATAACAAAATAATTATGTCCCAATCCGGCAAAGTTACATTTCTCATTACTTTTCTGACAAAGGCTGTCCCGGTAATCCCAGCTATACCTCAGTCCTTACAGACTGTGATGGGAAGACAGTGCTCTACCACCAGTGTAGCGTGGGGCAGAGGCAAAGGGACCCCATCCAGGGAACAAAATGAGGGCTGCCGCCAGCCCAATGCCTTCTCTCTCCAGGTTGGTGTTGGACTTCTTGATCTCCTCTAAGCAGCCCCACCACCTACTGTCACTGACCCAGGAGGTCCTCCCAGCTTGGACATTCCCACCACAGGAGTCCTCTGTGCATTAATGCAAAATACTGCAGTTTGGCCAACAAACACTGTGGTTTTTTCATCATTATTTACTCTGAAACATGTGCTTTGGCAAGGACGGCCTCTTTATTTCTGTGAAATCCAACTGAAGAAACAGAAGATAAATTAGTATGTCTAATACTGAGCACAGTTTAGAAATATGGTCCAGTCTACCCTCTGATGCAAGACTGCACCATTTTTAAACCTTGGCTAGAGATGCTATATTGTCAAATACACATACACAAAGGTCATTAGAGTTCAGCTTGTTTTTTGTTTCTCTTTTCTAGCAGCTATTTAGATTGGTGCTTGAAAGAATTTACTGCTTTATGCTCAAATTATATTTACATTTGAGCAGAGAATTTCAGCATGGGCGGGAAGGAGAGCGTATTTTCTTCATGGCCAGCTGTCGATGGTTTTCAAAATGCTTATTTCTCAGAAAATTTCCACAAACTTTCCATTGTGATCAAGGGACACTTATCTCGAACCACTTAAGAGTTGACGTGACTGCACAGTAGGTCACTCTGACCACATAAGAATATTTAGCCAGGAAGAATAAGGAGGAGGATTGTGGCTCCATCTTCAGTACTCCTGACACGCCGGCCCCGAGAGCTGTGGCTGTATAATCTGTCCTTGAGTGTATTTACATTCCTGAAAATGCAGGCTGTTTAAGATGTGTTTTAAGCATTTTGTTGGAATCTAGTAAAAGGAAAACCTTTTAATGGATCTGCTGTGGTAATTCCTATTTATTTTATCTTCCATTTTCTTGTTTTTGTTTTTGGGTTTTTTTTCAGAATTGTGAATGTTGATGTTGAGACAGAAACAGGACTTTATTGGGACTGCCAGTGGTTCAAAGATGAAAAGGCCTCAAGAGGCTTTTTGTTATCAAATTCCACTTACCCTCCCTGTCGTAACTTTCATCACAACTGAGGGGACGGTGCCAAAATCTGACTTCACTTTGGAAAGTGCCAGGATACGCCACTGGAGTTGCAACAGAAGAAAGAAAGTGGGAAGGAGACAAAATTCAATGCAGTCTGTGGCCTGGGAGAAGGGGAAAAGGCTGAGGGAGAAAGAAAATGGTTTAGCGTTTCTTCCCAAACCTTCCCTGAAGTTGCTAGGCAGGTGGGGGAGATGAGGCCAGCCCCACTCTTTCCAACGAGTAATTTTTTTCCTGCCAAACGGAGGAAAAGGAAGAGTTCCCACCAAACCACTGCAAAGTCTGCCCTGTGTTTCCTTGCCAGCTCCCTCTTCTTCTGTAAAGCAGACAAGAAATTTCAGCCCAACAGCGGCTGAGCAGTTAGCATGCTGCTGTTTCCCCCGGTGTCTCTCCCACTGATCATGTGTGGCTGTTTGGAGAATTAGCTTTCAGGGCAGGGACCGCTATTTACCACATGCTTTATAAGTGTATAGAGCAATGAGAACCCCCAGATCTGTATTTGTGTGTAACCACTATGATGATGCTAATAATAATTGTGACAATTTATATAAGCCAACAGTGTCAGAACGGACAAAATGTTTTGTTGCCTCCAGTCTTGAGTACCAACAGGAGACCCTTCAGAAGGTCTGGTTAGATGCTCACCATTATCTCAAGGTCAGACTCTTCTTGCTCTCCGCTTAGGTTTTGCCCAAGATGGAACATCTCAGATTGCTAATAATTTTAGAAAATTGTCCCTTATTGTGTTTGTTCCTCAGTTTTTCCTGATTGTGCAATGGAAATAAGACTGCTTACTCCACCGTGATTTCTCAAAGTACTTTCAGCGACTCCAGCAAAGGCCACTTGCGAACAAAACATTATTAATATTGTGAAATGATGAATAATCAACGTATGCCAGCTGTTACCACATAAACTTCTGTGCTTGGGCCCCTTTATGATTGATAGGCCCCTCAAGTTAAAGGTAAGGTGAATTCAGAGAGCAACTATTATTGAACAAAACATGGGTGAAGACTCTTATTTGGTAAAAACAGAGACATTTTAGATTAGTCCACCAGCAGAAGGTTCTGGTAACTGGGAATAACAGTGTCCACACATGGAGTTACTCAGCGATAGATATTCTGGGAACAACTACTCCTTCAGGGCTATTCTGGAATAATTTCATGTCTACAGCAGGGAAAAGCCCCTGATTAATGTAAGACACCACAGCGTAGAGCATCCAGAAAACAGCTATCTTGCAGGCATCCAGCCAGTAGTGAACATTGTGCTCCATTTCATTGAAAATAAAGCTATTCTTCTTTTCTATTGAAAAATCATGGGCAATTTTGCAAGAGATTTTCTGCTTCTATTTTGGATTCTGTAAAAATGGAGATAGAACAAACATACAGCTTGCCTGGTGTCCTTCTTCAGAGGTGGCCAGGCACAGGGTGGCCAAGAGAAGGGGCCTCAAGCAGACAAGCACGACACCTCCTGTGGCATGTGCCTGAAGCTCCTGCTGTCCGTAGCTCAGGGACTGTCTGATAAATCAAAGACAAATTTTTTGCATCTTTATGTTTACTAGCTCTTGAAGGAATTTTCCTTCACAGCTCTGTCTAAACACTTTTGAATAAATTCATACTTCTATCGTAACACCCCACGGTGCTGAGAACCACAATGTTTTTGTCATCACTTAATTTGATGCCCTCTGGTTTGTAGGTAGTAGAGACTTGGTGAAAATGCCCAGTTCCCTCCTCAAACCATTCAGGTAAACCAGACCTTTCTCATTACCTTCAAGGAGAATTGAATCATGCTCTAAAACTGATCACAGACAGATTCCTGCAGCCCCTAGAGGACAACCTCCACCTTGCATTCTCATGCCTGCAAGCTTCAGGACTCAGCTGGAAATGAAATCTGTTCTCTGACACAGACTTACTTGTAATCACTGGGAATCTTTCACTGCACTTTAAAGCAAGCTCTTACCTGCTAACAGCACGGTCCCCCACTAACTGTGTGGAATTAGTCATACAATTTGTCAAGGAACATAAATCATAGTAAGACGTATTTGGTGTCTAAAATGGGTTTATGTCCCGTGCTTTCCTCTTGCTTCCCATTGCAAAAGCCCTACCTTGTATTTCAGTACCTGACAGACGGGACTTGTTTAAGGCAGCACCCAGAGAGAGACAAACATCTTTTGTTTGGTGCTTATTTTCTTGCTCTTGCTCCCTCTCCACCCCTCTCTGTTGCTTGAGATAAGTTCACAGTTAATCACGAGAGATATCAGATAAACTCCCTGTGAACTGAGATCCTGCAAGGCTGAAAAGAGCACTGTTGTTCCTTTCTCAAGCAGGTATTGTATTTATACAGTCAAGCGAACAGGCGATGCGAAAAAGATAACTCCCTCAAAACTTGGCCCATAAACTCCCCAGAGAAAGATAAATGATATTTAATTTTTTTTCTCTTGATGTAGAGCCAGCAACATGCCCCTGGTGCAAAGCAGCTATTATAATCTGCTTCCTTGGCTTTGCAAATGTCTCAGGTTTTGGTCTGAAGCATCCAGGCATCCCCCATCCACAGGGGACAGCAGCACTGGCAGCCTTGTGCCATTGTCACCCAACACTAGCTCGTGCATGATTTATCTCAAATAAATGGGAGCCCAAGTTTAACGCCAATGGAGTATCCCACTTCTACACCACTCTGGGAATGAAATCTATCCCTGTCTTTTATATAACGACTAGACTTCTGCTAGGGACATAAACAGTTAAAGGGATGCTGCTAATGTTTCATTCATTGATGTCTCTATAAACAGTCCCACTCCACTGAAACTGATGAGTTTTGATATTCCTGTTTGGTGTACAACAATGATCTCTGGTTAATTTGTAATATGTGTGTTTTTCCTCCACCTATTTGCTCAGTTTGATTGAACAGTGAGGAATTATTTAAATCTGAGACAACAGGATGAGGCACAGCCCTGCTTTAGTGGGAACCCATGGGTATTCCAGCAGTGGTTTTGTGTTCATAATGAATAGTGACGGGGTGTTATTACACCTAAGCCCTCCCTGTACCAGCCACAGAAACACAGCGAAGGGGCCGTGTCTCAGATCTGCACATCGATGAGCAGAACTATATGGGAAAAGCAGAAATACCGAGGGAAAGGTAAAACTCAAAACAGATTTACATTTGCCCTGAGCTGGCACTTGCTGCAGCTTTGCTGCACTAAACCATACCACCACAGTTTCCAGCTCCACAGCTTTCTATGCTGCTGTGTCATCTCTTTATGGCCTTGTCTGCCTTTCAGCAGACACTCATTTTGCAATGCCAAAGCCCCGTAAGCTTTACTAGAGTCAAAGCAGGTTCTTCCAGCATAAAACAATGCCAAATCTCTACTCAGCCACAGACAAAGATTCAGACCCTGATTAATTTTAAACTGTCCCTATCTCAGTACTTCTCCAAGTGTCGGAAAAAGCTGCAGGCTGTTGTTCACTGACGGTAGACGGAGATACCGCCTGACCAAATACCGTCCCCATCCTGCGTTACAAATCTTCCCTGGGATCAAAGCAAACAGCAGGACTGAACATATAAATATGGCCATATTAAGCAATTTGAAGAAGGACTGCCAAGATCAAATCTAGCCATGCACTGAGCATGAAACCCTCCCCGTTCACAGGCAGATGGAATTTCATGCAGGCACTCCGCTAGCTGCCGGCTGATGCTCCACATCTTGCAACAGGGCTGCAGCTGGAGCTGCTCTGCAAGTAGAGGCTGCGTGGGCTGAGCATGGCACCTTCCTTCAGCGCTGCCCTGTGATGCTCTGGTAGCAGCAATTTCAGCTTGTACAAGCCATCCATTATAACAACCGCCTAGGTGCATCCTGGAGTTACTATGCTACGTCACTCTATTTAGGATGCTGTTGTGCAGCCAAACAAGAAAGCAGGGTATAAATGTGACATCTATTTTTGATCTAGCTGGAAAATCCCTTCTCATTGCACAGACCTGCTATTCCCAGCTGACACAGTGTGATGGGGTAAGGCTCCTGGGATAAAATATTCAGATTGAGTTGGAATACAGCCTATTGGTAATTACTCGAAAATTATATTTAGCAGCCAGTTCCTGCAAGGTGCAGGGCACCTGCTCATCCCACCAAAGCCAGTGTGCATGAAGGGTCTTGGCATTCCCAGGGGGGCAGATTGCCTCCTCCTCCCCATGCATAAACCCCTCCTGACTGATGCCTGAATCTGTCCCTAGATATGCAATGCCAACAAGTTCCAGTCAAACATTACTCATTAAAGGCTCATCCCTTCTCTTCCTGACCGCACTTGAAACACAGAGCTAACGCACAGAGAGGGATCCTATTCATGAGACGTTGTGTCATATGGTTAATTTAAAAATGGCATTTGTCAGCGAAAGCAGTAATTTTTTCAAGATGCTCACAGAGAGCTCCTGAGCAAATAGCCCTGAAAATTACAGACCTATAAACCTCAGTTTGACTCAAGTAACTTGACAATGTTCGCTGCAGAACTATTTGGGGATGGCTATTTAAACACAGCGAGCAGTTCATTATCATTTGTGTTTTCCTGCTAAGCTTTCACTCTTTTGTTAAACCCACTTCAGTCCCGGATTGAGACATTCACAAACCTGCCAGGTCACTCCTGCTTATCTTTCCCATGACACCCCCTCTCTCCCAACTAGCCGAGGGCCATGTCGGTGCATTTCCACATAAAGCAATTCTTCTGGCTGAGCGGAGGCATTTCCCCCGTGCCTCTTTTCGGGGCTGGTCGCCCGGTTTCAGCGCAGACAGTATGACAGATGCGGGGTGCATTTCCCAAGCAGAAAAGAGATGGAGGCTACGGGCTGAATGTTAAATGTACCATACGCCCAACATAACAACAGACCAAACATGCTTACGAGATTTATACCAACACTTACTTTCTCCGGCTGGTCAAAGGTTCAGGCACTTATAATAGTTTCCCAAGGCACGTTGACTGTGACAGATTTTAAAGAAGAGACTCCTGAAGGAGTTCAAGGCATAAATTGAATTACAGTATGCTTGGCCTGCGGTTGCTAGGGAGATCCCAGAGCCGAGGAGAAAGTTCCTGGTGATTTTTCACTGTTGTTTGAAGGCTGTGAAATTAAGGCTTTGTGCGGCGCTCACCGAGACAAGGCTGTGGTTGGCGTTCGCCATTGACATCAAGCCGGATTGGCCCGGAGGGGGCAAATTTTTATGAAACAGATATGACAAAGCAGCATTTTGATCAAGTCATCGCTCTCTTTTAAAAGGGCCACTTTCGCTTTTATTCACACCGAGTGATGGACATTCCTATTTAAACACTTTCAGCTGCAGAGGCCTGAACTTCAGCCCAGGAGCTCAGCCTGCCCCGAGCTTTGGGAAGAGTGTGGAGCGTGATCGGGCTTCACAGCTAATCCCTTTACTGCTGGCATGGGTGGAAGCAAATTCCCAGCATTGAATCCACCAAACTTAAAGAGAATTCAAGGCTGGGGCTGTGTTTTGCAGGCAGAGTCTAATTTCAGCTCATCACACAGGCTTGGGCTTTTGCAGGATTCAGGAGGGATCAATTTCAGGTCTTTGGGGTAACAGAGGCAGAAGGGAGCTCTCAAAGAGAGCAACTTGGCCTCAGGAAAAGAGACCATTGCCCATAACTTATTTTTTTGACAACATAAGTATAGCCACACTCTGAAAACTTGGTGTCTAAAGCAGCTGTGAGTATGGTACCTTCTGAATTCTCCCCACAGAAGCATTGCAAAGCATCTGTATATGGTTGGCACATGTTTGCTCTGTGTGCTCTGGAGGGTATGTCCTGGCCATGTTGTGTGACACCCTTAGGCAGCAGAGATATATTCTGCTTCTACCATCATTTTGCCTTTCAAAAGAGGAATGGGTTTTTAAATACTCTAAGACTGAAAATGTTGGGGGAGTTTAGATACTTGTAGCCCATTTGTCCATATCAAAAGACAATGAGCTTTTTTCAAATAGGTCCTTCTTTTTTACTTGCAATTTTCAGATGTTGCCACTTTTGTGTAGGGAGCTGTTCATGGCAGCTTTTGAGGGCAACGAACAATGGATGGTCAAGCTAGCAAAGCAGGTGCTGAAGGCAAGTCAAGACTAAACAAATGAGGGTCCTAAATCCCAGAGCCACTCCCAGCAAGTCCAAGCTAGCTCTACTATCCTGTGCTCAACAAGACATGCTGAAGGTTTCTAGTCCCTATATGCAAAGCTGAAAGTTATCAAATCACAGATGGCAAGACCCTCTCTTGTGACTCTCTCATAAGAAAGTGAGAGATAGGAAAGGATAAAAGTGGAACAGGAGACTTGTAGAGCTGAGTCTGCTGCTCCTGCTCTCACTGGAGGGATGTTATTTGGAAGAAGAAGTGGTTCCATGGATGTCAGACTTGCCCTTTCCCTCCTCTTCGCAGTCAGCTTTGTGTCTTCTCACAGCCATGGGCTGCTCCTGGTGCCAACAGGTCCTTTGTCATCTGTGGGACATCAAAAACTTTTTTGCTGGAGAGGAGGCATCTTAACTGGGAGAGTCCCTCTCATCGGGTAACATGACCCCCACCAGAGCCATACCTAGAGTGGCCTGTTTAAGGCAATTTCCAGGACTGTGAGGCCGTGGGTATTAGACTAGTTATAATGTGAGATGACTTTGGCCAGCTGTTGCCTGAGCTTAAGCATCACTAGTCAGCAGTGTAGGTAGCAGCTACAAATACTGGGAAGAGCTGGGCTGAAAAGAAACTACCAGGATTAATACAAAGGAGGAAGAAGTTTAATAAATCCTGGCTGGAAACTTTATTTGCTCCATTTTCTCCTAAATCAGTTTTTGTCCATCCTCTGACCCCATTCCAGAGGGATTGATGCTGCCCCTTAGCTAACAAGCCATTTGGCATGTCACTTGGCATTTGAGGCCCGGCTGGACTTGTCTTCATTTTATAAAATAGTAGGAGAACTTTACAAACACAAAACCTCTCCCAGAATGAACCCCTCTATTTCTTGTGTTGGCCTATTGTGCACAAAAATGTCATCTCTGTTTGCTGAGAGGAGCAAAGCGAGTAAAATACAGATGGGGAGAGCTTGCTTTCACTCCAGCACTGTTTGCTCCCAAACATTATGCAATGCAGATTAATGTCTTAGCACAAGAGAGTTCAGCCGAGGTCCTGAGATTATGCCTCCTAAAAAAAAAAAAAAAAAAAAAAAAAAAAAAAAAAAAAAAAAAAAAAAAAAAGAAAAAAAAAGTATTAATCTTGTGTGAGAGGGAGAGACCCTTGCTTGAAAAGACACCAGTCCACATTTTGAGAATTTGAACCTGCAGCAAAAGGAAGGACACTTAGTGGAAATACAGGAAGCAGACAGAGAGCTCTCTCAGGGTTGAACCCACACAATATTGGGGCGCACAGGGAAGCTGCCTGATGTACACACTGGGGGAAGAATGGAGTTCGGGTTTTACTGAGGTCTTGGTTTGCCAGAACCCACAGCCCTGCTCTGTTCCTTGGTGCAAATCCTTAGTAATGCCAACAGAGTTAAATAGACACGATAAAGCAGGCATTGTTCTCGACCATAAGTGCAGACTCTCCTGCATAGCTCAGCACTTGGAGCCTACAGAGGATGCAAGCAAAAGCAGGTGAACCTCTTCAAATGCTGCTTTAAAAAAAAAAAAAATCATTAGGTGTACCACAGCAGTCCCCATTTCTGCCTTTCAAGGTCCTTTGTACACAGACATTTCTTGCCACGACAGGTTGATGCTGATAGTGTGAATTTCACCAGCAAATCCATAACCAGCCTTTGATAATTCATCTTTCTATGGCCATATACCTGCTACCAGCTACAATACCTCTCTCGGCACCAAATGACTTCCATTCGTTCCCATGCACACTAGACAAGTGGTACAACCCTCCTCTCCTTGTACACTCTTAATTTATATAATTTCTTTTTCCACATCACTGGACTGGTCCATGCAAAAAAGTGGACAATATACAATGCACTAGGGTTTCTATATTTTCCCTTTGGGCATCTTTATCTAGAATTTAAAAACCATTATTAAGTAATGCTTTCACTTTATTTTATGTTTTAAAGTAATGAAGTCTAATAAAATTGATTTCCAAAGCCATTCAGTCTTAAATGTAATAAATCAAGCTATAGAGAGATACTGTGTATGCATGTCTATGTATGCCAAATGCAGCTAAAATTAATACCTTGATGTTTTACACTATTATAAAATGTGGTTTTATATTTTTCTTAAATGCCATCTTGATTAATTGGTCCCCTAACTGAACATTCAGGCTGCTACTGTGACGAAATGTTTTGTGGGTTGACTGGGAGATGGATTATTATAAAGAGCTGAGTAATTAACTCTATTGGGAGTCTTATATCAGGCACTGAGGTTCAAACTAAGCCATGATGACTTGGTGTTAGAAACGAACCAAATGCCAGGGGGTAAATTCATACCTGGTGTAATCCTCTGTGCAGTCCACTGGAGTTACCGCAGGAAGGGTTTTCACTTCTGCCTTCTGTTTTCACTTGCACAGTGCAAAGGTTAAGGCTGTCAGGCCAGGCTGTTTGAAAGCTTAACGATTAAGTATTATCACTGTTTGCAGAGTCATTCTTCAAATGTTTTCAACATAAAACAGTTTATTAAATGTCTGGCAGACTTTCACTGAGAAATGCCAAGGTTTGATTTCTCCCCTTCCTCACTGTTATTTTAATACTTAGCACCTTTGCAAGCCAGGGGAGAGAAAGAGAAGAAAATGCCTAAAATAAATAAAGCCAGATACTCAGTTACTCAGAACTGCAGGAGGGATCCAGGCCCCATCAAAGGTTTGCACTGGGAAGGGCTGCGCGCTGTCATCTGTCGGTGCCACCAGCCTGCAGAAGAGCCCCACAGATGTCACACAACATATCGTCCCTCTGGGCTCTTTCTGGTAACCACCTGCAAGCTCTCCAGTGGGTCATTGTTCCTTTGCATTACATTTATTGTCATTTCCCTGATTTA
The DNA here is from genome assembly GCA_013400615.1 of Syrrhaptes paradoxus. Classification (NCBI taxonomy): domain Eukaryota; kingdom Metazoa; phylum Chordata; class Aves; order Pterocliformes; family Pteroclidae; genus Syrrhaptes; species Syrrhaptes paradoxus. The sequence continues at coordinate 460,725 of VZTO01020454.1, forward strand.
TATCAAACTTAAGGACAACCCTGACCTGTGTGATGCACTGCCTGGTCCATCACCTTGGGCTGAGGGCACCGATGGAGCCAGCCTTGCCCCCACCATGTGGTAGGACTGCTGCATTTTGTACATGGCATTGCTAAAAAAGGTCTCACATTGATTTCTAAGTCTCTGAAACACCAGCAACCTGACCACCAGTTGATTCTGGCCCATCATTAGATGAAGGAAACAATTCTTGTTCCCCAGCAACAAACAATGATTTAAATGTTTAGGAACTCGTGAAAGAGAAAGGAGATGCCTCTGTATCCCTAAATAATTCCCAGGAGAAGGTGAGTCCAAAAGGAAGAACATCACAATGGAGAAAAGTGGAAAGAAATTAAAGAGACCCTGGAGAAGCCTGAAAACTATTTAACAGATGTTGTTTTATTTTGTTGGAGAAGCATTTCTCCTAAAAAAAGAAAAGGCAAGTTATAATGGAGAGATTAGAAGTTTATAACTGCAACAGTGTAAAGAACCTGGGCCAAAAGCTACTCCTGAGCTAAGGCATCGCTCCCAGCCTTGGGGACAACCGGGGGGAAAAAAGGAAGTGGGAAATTTGGAATACTTGCTGCCTGCTGTGGAGTGGGAGAATTTTCTCGTGGTGTCCTGCATGGAGGAGAGGGGTGTTAATGAGCGATTCCCACCATGCTGAGACAGCTCACTGCAAACTAGCACTGAGTGTTTGTGAAGCAGTGGCTTTCTACTGGTAGAGATATTTGCTAAAATCTTCCAGGAATTTGATCAGACTTTCAGCATTCAGACGGCATATGAACAAGCATCCTTCCTTTCTTAATGGAGAGTATGAGACAACTTTATGGTTATTCAGTATATGGGTCCTCCAGTGACTTCATCAGGACTCTTCTGCAACCAAGGCAAAGTGAGAGCCCCACAGGTTAAAATGTTTACTTTTTCTTCCAAAAAAAATAGTTTGTATATTAGAAAAAACTTTTAGACACAAGATAGAACCAGTGATTAACAACGTGAACTTCCAGATGTGTTATGTAGTTTCCTCTTCTGTACAGAGTGCTGTGCGGCAGCTAGAGCCATGCTTTGGCATGGGGTTTCTTTAAAGAGGGATAATTCTGTAGATTAAGACCCAAATCACAAAACATTACCGGACAGCTTGCTGCAAGAGATAAAACAACTTTACAGTGGCCAGTAAAGAGACTAAAATTCTTCCAGGATAACCACCCTCATCATTTCCTATCACGAGAAGTACAAGTGTAATGCTGGATACTACAAGGAGAAGAGGTCGTTCCTACACTTATTGAGAACACGGAGAATTGGACCCATTTTAGTAACTTTGTTGGGTCTGTCTGAGACAGATTAAAGAAAACAAAAACAATGATTTTTCATCCAGCAGCCTATGCTCATTAAAGGAGGCTTCATCTTTTTTCAGAAGCATGCATCGTTAGGGAAATATCATCTTCCTCCGTTAGAATAAATTACTATGTAGTAAACATATGCTACTGCTAATCGTGCTGGAAAAGAAGAAAGCTTCTACAGCTTTCCATGATGAATAAGTTAAAATGGATAAGGAAAATGAATTAGCTTTATAGCTACTCTTTCAGTCATGTCCTGAAAGCATAGATATCTATGTTGGATTTACAAAAGAAAAGAGAAATTTAATTTAGAAACATTATTTAATAATTCCACCAATACCCGAGCAGGAAGAAATAATGAAGAAGGTAGGATATTTGATTACTTGTCTAGCCTGCACCATACCAGCTAGTGTATTTGTACCATGTCCAGTCCCTAGGGTCAAAATCTATTGACATACATTGATGTAAGTCAAAAATAAGTCTGTGAGGCCCATGGATTTTCGGGGGGGGGGGGGGGATGTAAATAAGAGCAGTCTCCCAGCCTGGGTACTTGGATAGTGTCATCTGACAGAGTGACACCTGCAACCTCTGGAATCGTGTGTGTCAGGGCAGTGTCCACGTCCCCCTGTGCACATGTGTGAGAGAATATAAAGCACAAAAATGTGGGGACATCTGCAGGGATGGTACAGACCACAGTGTGGTCTGAGTCAACATCAGTAATGCTGAGAGCCAAGAGAAACTTGTTTTTTCGAAAGGTAGGGAGAGAAAGAGGGAGTGCATAGCAGCTGCCTTTCCTTAAAATGGGTCCCACCAGTGAAACTTACCTTGAAAAGGGAGATTTTTCGTTAAAATATTCCTCAAATCGCAGAAAAGAAGGTAATGATGGTATCTCCCTTGTCTGTGGGTTAAACCTTCGAGGGAAAGAAGGTATCTAGGAGGGTTTATTTAAGAAATTAAGGGGCGGGGGGGGGGGGGGGATGTTCACTCAACTGTGAACAGAGCCAAAAAGTAAAAGTATTGCAAATGTTGCTGTTTGGAAAGACACTTCAGTGACTGGATCCTAAGAAGTAATGTATGGACTGCTTGTGAAAACCTGGGTTTACATGGCTCTCAAACTCTTGTTATCTAAGCAGCATCCAGCCATCGTTTAGTAACAGCTTCAGTCTCAGACAGCCCGAGTTACCTGACAACTTACTGCTCTATCTCCCATTCCATCTTCAAAATATGCAAATATACAATATACAATATGCAAATACAAAATAAGCATTCCTGTGAATACACACAAATTATTGTGAGTAGCGAGCACAGCTGTCTGACTTACAAATGTATAGGTTGATATTATTATCTCAGATCAAATGAGCATCATTCAGCCCTGGAACAAAGTCCAACCCTCATCCCAAATATGAGAGTTTATAGTTGGAGTCACACTTGTGAAAGCAAAGGTTTTTCTCTTACTTAAACCAATGTAGTCAAGATCAGAGTCTGACCTGCCCATAGCGTGGAGGAGAAAAAAATGAGATGCAAATCTTAGCTCATTTCACTGCTGCGTGGATGCAAATGACACTTACTATATTATGTGAAGTAAAAGTGCTCAGGCATCGTCCTGCCTTATCATACCTCCGTTCAAACACTGGATTTATGAGCTGCACATTAAGCCCGTGATTTATGCTGCTTTCTCCTCTCAGGTTTGCTGCCTTCCCCCAGGGATTGTATCTGTGTCTGTAGGCACTTTCTAAGATTTCTGTGCACTACCTAAACAAAATGCCCTTTCATGAGGCCAAATACATCACATCAAGAAAGCAACTGTATTTCTTTCATAACGGTTTAAGCTCCGTCAGCTGTATGAGGCTCGGTAGCTGGTTTCTGGAAAATAGTTAGCCCTGTGTGTACCAGAATGATAAATTAATACAGAAATGTTCTTTTAATTTAGAACTGCCCGTGTTTCTGTCACTGGCCCTAGGGCACCGTGACAGGCGTACAAGGCCCCTCTGTTTGTGTCACCATCCTTAATGCAAAGTAGGTAAACTCTGACGCAGGCTCTTTTCCAGCAACATAGCATCCTTTTCCCTTTATTTCACTCCTGAAGTGGCACTTTGATGTGCTCAAAATGTGTTCAGTGCAGACCCAGGAAAAAAAAATTCAGGGAAATACCAACTCCCACAGTTTCTTCTGATTTTCATGCAGTGACACACTCTGAATGAACCTAGGAATTAATCAGCATCTGCAGGAGAACTGCACCTCACTTGAGTTTCCTTGGAGGGAAATTCTAGAGCTGGTAGAGAAAAGAGCCTCTATCAAATTTTCACCCACCACTACACGTAAGCAGGATTTTATTGGTATGTGTGCAGCAGCTCAGGCTTCGTTGCAACAAGGCACCTGGGAAGTTAGCATTTTAATGTTAATAGCCAGGACTCTGCTGCTTTGAAATAGTATATGTGTTATATGGGATTTGCATGCCACAGCCAAAGATGGAGGAATTTCAGAACAAAAGATGCACAGCAGAAAAAAGATAAGGATAAAGAAGGTATTTCTGTCTCTAAGCACTGACACACCTTTTTGGTTGAAAGGGAGAAATATAAATACATTTATTTAAAAAAATAATCATCCACCTGGGCATTAGTCCAGTTTCCAGTCTCTCATGTTTATAGCTTGCCTTATAAGCTATTTGTGTCTTTTTCATTGCAAATACCCCAGGTTCTGGGGGCCAGAATCTTGACTAATAAAAATAACAATGATGATAAAAAGCTAATGACGTGCTCATTTTATTTGTGGATTGTATCCCTACTCCCCACCACTTGTTCATTCTGGGCAACATCCAGAATTGCACTCAGGGACCTAAAATGTAGCTTAGGAAGAGTTTAAGCTCCTCTACTATGAACAATTGAAAACCAATGCTCTGAAAGGCTTTAGTCACTTCAACAGCCTTTATTTTCTGATGAAATTGTTCTTAAGCTGTTTATTCGAGATGAAGGAGGGTCTAAACATTGTGTCTTTCTGTCTTCGTGGCCTGAGGGCACTGATACTGATGACAGAACAGCAAGCAGAAGAGAAAGAACCAGGGGTCTTTCCACAGAAAACAGGGATCCTATCAGCTGCACTGAGATACTTGATTTCAGTGCCTGCCTAAAGAACAGTTTCAGGTACTCTGAACCCTTATTTCATGTAGGGGTGGAATGGTAGCCCTCAGTTATGAGTTATTTCTGGATAAGAAAGAGATTTTCTTCTTTTCCTTAGGCTCCGGTGTTCCCCCACTCACTCCCAGTAAACCTCTCAGCAGTAGAACCGTGGGACTCACTTGGTTTTCTATGTTTTATCATTTTCAGGTGTTACAGCTCTAAATATCACAAATGCCTACATTTCTTGTTTGGATACAATGCATACAGTGCTTTTAAAATATTTTTTGTAGGTTGTCATGTGACAAACACAGATAACATCTCTCCTCGAGCATAGGCAAAGCGCTTATTCTAAGAGGTGCAATAATTTAAGTAATAACGTCATGAGAGAAAGAGGAAGAGGTGTCGGTGTGTTTTGTTTGTTGCACTGCTGCTGCAGAGGCAAAGTAGGCAGCAAAGTTTGCCTCTAATACATGTCCACGACCTGTGAAGGCAAAGAAATCTGTCAGTAAGCCGCTGCTTATGCTGGTCCATGGCCACAGTAACACGTTCATCACACAACACATCAGATGAGTTCAGTGTATACCTCCCATTTTGCAGCTGTGGCACATGCAAAATCCTTGGGCTAGTGTGTGAACCGTGTACGTCCAGAATGACCTTTTTCTCCCCATTGCACATAGAGTCTGGACATTTAGTCCAGGTATGGATTCAGCATTGCAGATGTGAGGGTTGTTGAGACAAATCCTGCCCATCATGCCTTCAAAATACTCAGTGTTCCCCTGCAGTGTAAAGCAATGTGCAACTTAACTACCCTTCACTGGTCAGCTTGAGTTAACGTGTCTCCTCTTGCAAAACAGTGCAGGATATAAAACCTCTGGGCCAGCCCCTTCCTGCTTTGCTGACAGGGGAATCCACAGGCATTTGCACCAGCTGAAGTCGTTAGCATCGGCACAACCACCAGTGCTTGCTGCAGGGAGACAGCTTCCAGGAGGAAAAGCTCTCCTGTGGCAGTACGAATGCCTGCAGTAAAATAGAGACCTATGAAGGCGAGATCCAACTCTGCTGCAGGAATCGCAACCAGGTACAAGTTAGGCCTGCAGTGGGTTGAACTGTAACAAATAGATAAGCTTTTCTTTCTCGGACAGACAGAAAGCTTTTGTTCTAGTCCAGCAAGAAGGACAAGGAATTCCCATCATTGTTTAATGCTTTTTTTTTTTCTTTTTAAATCCATTTTTCAAAAAAGTAATTTTGAAATGTTCTGGGAAATGCAGGGGGTAGCAGTGCTAATCTATCATCCTCTTCTGATAACATTTAATTAAAAAACACAGCTATTAGTCATCTGCTACCCTACCACCAGGGCTGACCTGACAATATCTTAACACACTGGTGAAAGGAAAATCAAGAAGATTCTTTTTCATTTTATTTTATAGGAGCAGCAGGGGAACCCAAGCATGTAATTTAAGGGAGGGCAAAGGCAGCTTCTTCTGCCAGTTTCTCAGGAGGTTAATCCAGGGTTTTTTATACAAGAGGGGTTCTTTTCTGCTGCTGTAGCTAATGTGGTTGATATAAAAAAAAAAAAAAAAAAAAAAAAAAAAAAAAAAAAAAAAAAAAAACAAACAACCAGAAACAGATACCATGGAAGAAAGCTCTTGTGTGACCAAAGCTTTCATCCTCCCAACAAGATCTTTATAACTCGCATTTTCAGCCTCTGCAGAGTTAGACTTTTCCCCCAGTGGAATGGGAAGACAGGAAAAATCAGGTTTAACCTGATTATCCCAGACCCCAATCATTGAGTTAGCCACGGACTGGTGAGATTCAGGCTCAGCTTGGCCCATCTGCTACTGAACGTGTATTTTCATACACTTGTTGGCTGGACACCTACTCTGGTGGAGAAAGCCCTAAGGCCACAATACCAGGAAATGGGCAAAAGGTGAGTCAAGACAGTCTTAATTTACACTCGTTCACCTTTTTTTTGTGGTTTAGCTAAAAATTACCTAAGCTGAAAAGTTCAGCATCACTTTTCAAAGATCGATGCGAGGCAGCAAGACATCTGATCTTGAGACTTAAACTCATGACAAGGATAAAGGCCAGTCATGACCTTTGTATCCAGATTCTGGCTCCAGAGTGGGAGGGAGACCAGGTATATTTTCACTCTGGGTCCAGTTTCCTCGTCAGATTTGAGCAACATAGAACTTAGTCTGAAGTTGGACATAACATCTGGGGGTGTCAGAAAGCCACCTGAAATAAACAGTGAACTTGATGAAGAATTAAAGTCTAGCTCACCGGATTGCAGAGGTGGGAATTGCCAAATGACTGAGCAGAAGAGATAACAATTATAGAATGGGTGACTTACATTAGAAAGTATTTAGATGTGCCTTAAAAAAAGTCAATCCTGGGTTCACTTGCTCATTTCAGACCACAGCTCTGCCCTCTGGGAGTGAACGAAGAGAAAGGAGAGCAGCCGTGGAATACCGGACCAAAAGTCCACTCACTTGCTGACGGGATCTCGGTGCAGTTCCTTAGGAAACACTGAAAAAACAGACAAGTACGGCACAAACCTCTGTCCCCGTGGTGCTTTCCCAGGGAATCTCAATTTGCAAGTTGGTGCTTCCAGTCTCAGAGGCTGCATCCATAGCAATATGTTTAGAGACCTTGATGGGCTTACCTTCCATTAAAGTGCCAAATTGATTTTTAGTTTACTTTATACCCTTGGCACTTGTAACTTTCTGTGGCAGGAGGCAGCACAATGCAATTCTTTGTTCCTTGTGGCTTGTTTCTGATGTTTGCGAGGGAGGTGAACACCATTCCTATTTCATATATACGTGACTATGCACTGTGAGAAATGTCTTCTCTGCTTTCTGTGTTGAGATGTGGGAGGAGGACAATACTTAAAATGTCACATTTTACCATGCAAAGCTTTTTCTGGCTATTTTGTGAGCCCAAGGAGGTATTTGTAATAGGTGAGCACTTCCACTATTGGAAATCTTAGTGCCTTAGACAGAAGGATAGACAGGGAGGTGGGGACTTGCAAGATAAATATCTCACTGTGTCAAGGAAAAACTCGTATTAGTTCAGGTTTCCCAGAGTGCAGATGATTCAATCCCATGTAAGTCACAGGTGGAGCTTCTTTTTGTTGGGCATGCAGAATAAAAGTCCAGGTTTGGGAGAATGTTAAAATGGAAAGAAGAGGAATGAACCACTGAAAGCAATATCACATTTTCTTTCTTGGTGACTCTCGAGACAGCAGTGTTACAGAGAACTGAGACATTCCCCTCGTTCAAGGCTAGACCAGAAATTACTTGCTGTCATTTTTCTTCTGTTTCCATTCTTCCCCATCAAATCTGGCTCTATCTCCATGGCAGAGAAGGTTCTCTCTCAAGTCACGGTATGTTAACTAGGGATACAGGAACAGTGAAGACCTTTGAAAATCCGCATTTAAGTGGGAGTCTGAGGTTGTGTGAACTGTGAAACCATACTAAAACTCAAAACTGTGCTTGCAGTCACTATTTCCATTTACTTTCTTGTTATGCTGTGTCCTAAAAAGCTACGGGAAATTCTTGCACACTGTAGAAGTTTCAGGATAAGGCTCAGATGCTCAAAGGCATGTTAGATGCCTGATTTGCTTTGCATACAATGAGAAGACGCCTATGTTAAAACAGATTCAAATGGCTAATGATGGAAACAGATGAATCCTTCAAGACAGAGTCACTGGTCCCCTCTTTGTAATATTTGATGAGGTGATGGGGCCTGCCATTTATGTCACCTGGCCTGGTATGTGGGTCTAGTTTGAGACTGCTACAAAAATAAATTATAGTTCTACTTTGTTGATATAACTGCCAAATCTACCCAGTGCTCAGCTTTCAAGAAGAAGCCAAACCAGTCAGCAAAGTGTGGCCACAGCCATGTGTCCCCTGGACGACTATTACTGCAGTAGCTAAAATGAGAATGTGTAGCTACCTATTATTATTTTTATTATGACTCAAGCTTGGGTTCAGGCTATTCACAGCCACTATAGTACTAACTTGTAACCTATCATTATGAGCAGATTTCACAGCCTGCACTCTACAGCTTTCAATCCTTTCAGAAACACAAGATGATAGATCCTGACAGTGGCAATGCTCTTGTTCACATCCTGAGGCTTCAGCAACAAATGGCAAAGCGCCTTGATCCCAATGCACTGCCCAGATGTATTGGGCTGGAGTCTGCAGCTCACCTTACTTTCTTAAACTATACAGAGTAGCTTCATCAGCAGCAGAGCGTTGTTCCCTGGTGTCTTGTCATCAGCTGACCAGCATATCTAAGAAAATATGATCTTTGACTAGTGTTTCTCCAGTGTTTGGAGCAATGCCAGCCTTTCCTTCTCTGTCAGGTGGGGATTTTCCAGTGTACAATAGAATAGTACTCATGCTACCAACTTCTCTAATGAGAAGATGAAGAGTTTCTCTCTTTCTTTTCTACAGAAACATCATTTTTTATGAAACTTCTAAGAACTTAGTGTCTTCAAGACTTTTACAACCCTGTCAGCTTTGACTGAAACAGGCAAAAGGATTAAAAAGTTATTATTGATAAAAAGGGAGTTAAAGAGGGCCAGTAAAACCAGACAAACTAAATATTAAAATATCATCAGAGAAGGGGATGTTTGTGCCATTGCAGGGTTTCCCAGAGAGCCAGTAGTGGTCATCTTTGGTTTGTATCTCTATTTTTACCAAGTTTGAAATCACAGTAATGGACAGTTCAGCCACTAACATATAAACCAACAAATACCCTTTTCCCCTCTACTGATGCTGCTGAGAAAGGCAAGACTACAGCAAGAGCAGACTTCCCAAAGCCAAGTGGGACTGAAACACAGATATTCACAACACTGAACTTACGCAACTTGTGCATTCCCACAGACTGAGTTTTTCTGCAGCTCATGCTCACCAGCACACTGCTGTAGCCACAGTGCTGTCAGCACTTGGGCTGTGCCATGTAAAGCTACCTCAGGTATGTGTGTCTAAGCTGTAGTCACACCTTTGGCTCCCATGTAGACACACCTGAAAAGGCTTTTGAAGCCTGAGGCTCTTGCAGGCTGTTGCCAGTCCAGCCCACAGCGTGAGGAACACAGGGCAGCAGCCCAGATGAAAGGCAATCCCTGCACCTCAAGCGCCTCACAAACGGGGCCTCAACTTGGCTTTGTACCATTCAGGACTTCAAGCTCATACAAGGGCTTTCCTTCTGTGGCCCTAAGATTTTGTACAAATGTAAAATACCAAGATTTGCATGTGCAAATTGTTTTTCCATGTGGAAAAAGACATAATTACACATCAATATTTGCAATTTGTGGTCATTACTTGCAAGTGGATCAAACTTTTCCAGACCTAGCAGAGGCATGAAGTGAAGGCTTAAAACTCACAGCTTATGGGCAAAATTCTGTCAACATGGTGATTTTCAGACGTATTTCACTATTATTTAACCAACACCAAGTTTTAGATGTGAGAAGGGTTATTTCTCTTCTTCATTTGTTAGCATGTGTACTTTGGTTTGGTTTGGTAGGAAAGTAGCTATAATGAGATGAGACTACAGCCCACTGGTTAAAAAGCTAAAAATAATGTTTTATTCATGTGGGAATGTTAATTAAGATACAGCTGTAATTACAGTATCATCATCATCTAGTGGCCTGGAAGTGCAAACGTTCTTCCTGACATGTGGAATAATAGGAACCAGCTCAGTACAAATGCTGCTAACCAATACCCGGACAAACGCTTGGCTACACACATCTCCTGGCCCCCGGGGTGCTCTTCCAAAAGGCATCAGTCACTGCCACTCGCACAAATTGTTGAAGACAAAGCTGCATTTTGCATCTCCGGGCTTAAAAAAGATCACACAGCATCCCAGGATTGAAAACAAATAAACAAGCAGCTAACCTCAAAGTCCTCGCTGACACCAGAACAAATGTCGGGAGCAAAAGTGAGATGTTGGGGAGGTTTCTTTATGCCCACCTTTGCTTGGAGAGTTTGTGGTGCTGACAAGATGCCAGGCAGCAGGAGCTGTGCTTTCATGGCTGCATGGAGTGCCCTGTGGCCAGACCTCACTGGCACAGGGTGTTCAGCTGAATGGTAGTGCTGGTATTCGGCTGCACTTGCTATAACCTCTCCTCCCTCCCGAACAGCTCTCAGCAGCACAACAGGCAGGAGCTGCTTGGCATCGTTCTTCTCAGCAGTTCCTCTTTCATAAATATCAGGAAAGCAAGCAGCAGAAAATGCTCTGTTATTTACCTCTCTCTTGGCATTAAGCTGAGAATTAAATTAAGCTTTACATTAGTGTTTCTGTGGATGTACTTCTGCTTTCCAGAAGACCTGGCTTAAATAGAGGTTGACATCTACAAAGGTCTGTATAATGAAGTATGTACCTAGCGCCAATGTTTCCGTAAAAATCCCTTTTGTCACAGGTGCTACAGAAAAACTTGTTGATGGTTAGCTTTCTGGCAAGCTGTCCACCATTCTGACCAAAGCTTTTTCAGCTCTACACACTTACTATCTTTGTCTTACAAATGCATAAAGATCATAAAATTTCTTGTAGTGATTGTCTTTTTACTCCATGTCTTCCATGGAATTCCATTATTCAACAGAAAAATATCCACCGTGTTTCAGTGAGGAAGATCCAAGGTTTTGATATTGTTCATCACAAAAGTGAGGAGCCAGGCAGAGAGTTCAGGTTTATTGGAGCAACTTTCAAGGTCACAGCTCACGGGCTGTTTGAGACCCACCTGTAACAAAAGCAGTCATAGCTCATGCTGACTGGGAAAACATATTTTCGTTCTGCTAGACATGTCAACATACCTAAATTGGATTACAAAATGAAAATAGTAATCAAAATAATGAAAAAATAATAACCCAAAAATGAAATGTCAGCTCAGGAGCATAAAATAAAAGAAAAGTCCTAGATAAAACAATCAATTATTTTCAAATTTCCAAAGTGAAAAACAGTATTTTGTGGCAGATGGTAAGCCCAAACCAAATTTTTTGTTTAGAATACCATAATTCAGAAAACCTGAACATGTTATTTGAAGTAGAGATCCCTGAAGAAAAACGTGTATGATCACAACACTCTCTAGTGTTTCCTCCACAACATATCAGCCCAGCACTGCCACGTAGCCCAGCAGGAGTATGTTGACGAAAGATGTTTCAGCCAGTTTGACCGAATGTACGGGGGAAGGATTTATCTGAGCATCAGCT